>JADWOT020001685.1:0-147000 GCA_036345935.2 Taenia hydatigena | reverse complement strand
ATTCTCCTCGCCTCCTTTATTCGGCCTCGGACTGTCTTCAACCCTCCTGCTACCCTAGCCAATGTCCGATCCATTATCCACCTCGATGTGCAACTGCTACTGAGCGCCAATTCAGTAGCAATCGAATTCTGCTTCCATAACATTCCAGCAGAAGAGTATGAGCAGGATGAGATAAGGGAGTTGCAACACCAATCGCCCTCCTTCTCCTCCTCCTGATCCCTCTTTGGTAACACACTAATGAAGCATTTAAACCACTAGTTATCACTGTTAGGACTGTGTTGTTATGGCCACACGCTGTTCGTAAATTTAAGCCTTACCTTCCTGTATTAAGGGTCGTGCTGATGGCGGTTTGAGTAGGCGAGCATGCATACATGCAGACATTTTCCTCCCATTCATCTTGAAAGTAAGGGAAGATGAGGTGGAGAGCTCACGTGTTAACGCACTTATTGTGATGAAGAGGGTGGAGGTATCGCGATGCGCGCACCAAGCTATGCTTACAAGAATGCCTTCAAAGGCTGTTTCGTAGGTTTCTCCATATACAATGTTTCTCTGTTAGCAAGCTCTGAACGGTCAATGGCAATTCATCCCGCTTCGACTCTTGGGCCTAATCAAGATGCGAACAATGCACGTCCTCCTCCACACAGACCTTCACTCAAACAGACGTCAAGCCCCCACTTTACTTCTAAAGACCAGGCACTGTCTAGTGCGTCGCCGTCGTATTAGCCGCTGATGGCCACTATGGAAATGACAAGGACACAGATTGCTTCTGAATGAAGGCGTACCTTCTGCTCCTCCTTCTCCTCCCCATCTCCTTATCATCTTGTGGAGTCTACAGTTACTTGGTTTGGTTGCAGTTTCCAACACTCCTCATCAATGTGCTGACATTTAAAAATGGAGCACTTCACAAGAGTCACGGTCAAATTCCAATCTTTTAAATCCACGCGAGTGCCACTAAAATCTAGAGGATACGCATATACGCGATTCATGGGAGAAGAGGCTATAATCCTAGCTCTCTTCAACCTCAAATACTTTTCAAATTCTGCTGCACAGGCAAAGACTTTGCGATGACATTGGCGCTCAAAATTCAACCATATTTCGTGTTAAGATGCCTGGCCAAATTAATTTACGAAACTAAAATAAGCACTGAATAGCCAATGTGGAAGATATTTAACTTCTCAGGAGAGAATATTGTTTAGACTTTGTGTTCATTTAATGCATCTATTGCCTCTGTTAGGTATTGTTTGCATATTTGAGGAGGAGGTCTAGAACCCTGTTTAACAGGACTCCATGCCAACGGCATTTGTACTCTGCAATATTTTATTACCCTGCTTAGTGCTTATACTGCGTTGCTTGGCCTCTCTATTGACCACCAACCCAATCTGAGGGCCTTGTTATTGCGTCATTATGTGTGGTATCCTCCCAAGGCAAGTGTTTTCGATGTAATCCTTGTTTAGGCCCACACACACGTATGTAATTTAATGCTTTCTAGTTTTTTTGTCATTTTCTATGTAAGCTTAAATTTGAGCTTTGGGTTGCATACTGTGACTTAGTTAATTCAATTCTTCCTTCTGATTCTGCGTGGTCGCTTACCTGTGCATCAGACCTCAGGTGACAGGGTTATTTAGATCCCTGTCACAAGTTATACAACAGTTGAATGAAATCAGGGCTACACTAAATCGTAAAAAAGGAAGTACGCTAAAATCGGCTTTATAAATCAACTTAGTTTCAAATACCAAACGTTACAACAGTTAGGATATACAAGTAAGCAGTCAAAGCAAGCTTTCCATTTGTAGAGGGTTCCTCCTCTCTCTCCTGGTCGCCCTTGTTAGTAGAAGTCGGAGCATGTCTCGACATCTTTAGTGTGGGGGGGGGGGAATTATACAGCGGGGCAAAATACGGGATTCAGGGCGGGGAAGAGTCACGCTCTTGCGAGTCTCCACGCCGCTCCGCCACAAGGTTCAAATTATTTTCCCGCCTCAGGCCTACGAAGCACTATCACAGAGCATAGGCATTACACATTTTTGATCAGATTGCAAACATAAGTTCGTGGTTCTTTAAACGTTGTTTTAAGGCGTTGTTTTACCCAGGTTTTGTTCTAAATTTTCCTACTTAAGCCCAATCTGAAAATTACGCTTTAATTTTTTTTCTAATTTAATGATTTGGGTGAAAAGTCAAGGCATTCGTTACAGCTTTCCGCTTTTAAAAATGTACTTAAGTTAGAAGTCTATTTGTTTTATCGGACGATAGCAATATGATTGGCTAGATTTGCACGTGAATCACACAAGTGGTGTGCATCTCAGTGGCCGTTACTTTCGGTTATTGGGGCTGGATTTGCTCGAAAAAGGTGGGAATATGGTGAGTGTTTGGCACATTTTTATTGGTTTTAGTTTGTTAGTTGTTATCAGGCCTTTTGTATGCTGATCGACTCCCATTATACGTCTATCTGCTAGAGTAAATGCGAAGGCTTCATAATGTAACTGTTAAGGTGTTTTGTTTTCCAACTGTAAGGTCTAATTGCGTTAATTTCTTGCTGTGTAATACTTCATGTGGTATGTTAAGATTGTTTTGGCAATTTGTCAACTAGTTTGCTCCTCAACGACTGGACTTTGATTAATGAGCTGTAATTTTGCTGAGAGGGAATTTTACCTTACCAAGTGCTTGGCATCTACCCATTATTTTTTGCTGACAAGCATTCGTAATATTCTCTTTTTTGCTTGCCGGGTTGAACATTGAAGTTTTCGTTAAATGTTGTTTCGCGAAGAATGGAGGCACTATGAGGCGGCAATGAATTTTGAATCTCGCCTTAGGTATTGCTTCGCACGTTCTTCAGTTAAGATTGGATTGCAGTTTGTGGGCAGTAGCTGTCTCTTTTGTGCAGCAGTGGACTCAACGTACGTTCTTATTTTGGGTGGGAGCATGCTTTGCCATTTATTCGTAGATCCTTTCACATTTTATGTGTGATAAAAGGTGCGTTGCTTTCATTACTGCATTATCCGTGTTGGTGGAGCACGCATGCATATATTTGGAGGGCGTGAGACACTTGGCGACTTCGCTACTCATTGACTTGGGGACTAGGGTTGTTTTTTGCAAAACGTGTTGTGTTGAGGGCCTTCGTGATGGCTTAATCGTAGGTTCAGCTTTTACGTCATGATTTGATGCCTGAGCAAGGTGGACACAGTAGAGGCGGAGGAAGGAGTGACTAGTGAGGAGCTTTTGCACCACTACGCAGCCTGTACTTCGTAGCACTAGCAAACGCTTGTTGAGGTGTTTTCTCCTATCAGTGGTTATGTTTTATGGTGTTAACTTTGCAGCGCATAGGACATTCACACATCGGCTCTTCCATTGTTTGCCTCTATTCTTTTTGGATGTTACAAAATTACTATGGTGATGGCGGTGGTGGTGGTGGTGAGGTAACATTTGATGAGTCTGGGGAGTGGTAGGCAATACGAGTTCGTGAAGTCATTGGCAGAGGCGTCTTTGTCTCGGTTGTGCAATGTGGACTTCGGGATGAACGTTGGCGGTATGTGTTGGATGGCATAGCGGTGGGCGTGACCTTTTGTGTAGTTGGGCACAAGCAATGGGTGAGAATGGCATGTTCACAAGCTCAGCAGACTAACTGGAGTGTAGCATTGAGGGATTGGGGGGAAAGGGTGGGCTTATTGTCACATTAATGAGTTGCGCTGGTGATTGTGTCAACACTGAAAAGATGGGGGGGAGGAGAAGCGTATCAGAGGTTTTTTCATACCTACTATAGGAGGCCCTTTTTCGTGAATTTCGGTGCCTATGTGTATAGGAATCTCTTTTTTGTTAATGAGTTTCGCGAGAGAAAATTTGACGGTTTTCGGTGGTTGTTGGACGGTAACACTTCGCGTTCATCCGCTGTGCTGAACAATGAGGTAGAGGGGATTGATTGAAGTAGATATTTAGGTGGGAGATTGTTTAAAGAGGGGGAAATGATGTGGTGAATGAGATCCCTTTCGCTGGAAGGGAAGGTGAGGAGGGGAACTTACCAAGCACTTGGCTTTACATGGTGCCAAAGTGGTTGCGGATCTAAAGTACGGCGAAAGGGAATGTTTACTTCCCCTGCAGCATTATTATGTGATAGGCATGGGGACGTGAGTGAGCAGCACTAGGTGTCAATTTAGTACTCCGAACTTGTAAGTACAGTATTTGCTTGTTGCAATAGTCGGCCTCCGACTAACGCTGGCTGACTCGCCGCTATTGCTTGCAACGCCGGCTACTTGGCACTTTTTAACGTCACGGACTCATTAGGCTGCCTGCTAACAATAACACATCGTTATTGTCGACGGTGGCAATAATGGAAAGGGGGAATGTGGACGTAGGAGCTGATCCATGGGAAGCCACTGGGACTGCACCGAGGGCCTTTGAACTCATCCTTGTCGGCAGCGGCAGCTGTGGCGTTGAAACAATTATTAGAGGAGTAATGAGTGCTATTGAAGGTCGCCTTGCTCCTCCTCATCCTTCTCAGTGTGGACTATTCCTTCACGCAGGGCATAGGCAAGTAGGCAGTGGCGCGGCTGTGCTTGGAGGAGGGTCCCAGCATCATGGAAGACTGGATGCGGCGTGTGTGGGTGCCGGGCGTGCAGTCGAAAGGGAAAGGAGAGGAGGGCGTTACCTTGGTAAGTACGCCTCCATGAGACAATGCATGTTGCACAAGTTGAGTGGGATTTCATCATAGGCTTATAATTACACTACTTTTGCTTGTTCTTTCGGCACTTTTTTCAATCTATGGTAGTAGTCAGGTTTTGAGACCTTTAACAGTAAAAACAACAACGGTATGGTGTGAGGTGAAGCCGATGTGAGGTGATATTATTATGAGCCTTCATACGATGTATTGGTTTTTCATGATGTCCGCAAGTGTGAGCGTTAGGTGGTATGACTTATTGCTGGAGTGTGGTTGGTAACTTGCGCGGGGAGCAAGGGATGAGGCGAAGATGTCCCACGACTTAATGCCTACTTGTTTCCGCCTATTGTAACATTTGTAGTTCATGCCATATGGAAGCGTTCTAACCCCTACCAATTGTTTTGTCCACGCCGCACTGCTAGGTTTATAGCCATCAATCGCTTAAAATTGCATCTGTGATTCTGCAAAGGTGCACCATTGACCGGATGTGAAAATGAAGTTTGAAATTTAATGAATGGAAGAAGGGCATTTAATAAGGACAGCACCAAAGACGGGGCTAGTAAGACGAAGGATTTGTGCGATACTTTTGCTGTCAAAATGGAACTTTGAGAGATGAAGAGGCAGCCATCACGGACTTAGTGATGAAGATTTCGCCATAATTCCTTGGAGGCGAAACGGAAGATAGTAGCTCGGGTAACCAAACTTTGCAATAAAGTTTGTTAGCTCTGACCTCTTCGTTCAAACGGTTTTGAGACAGAAGACAAGAAACAAACGGGAAACGCGCTGCATCCCTATCCATTGTGTAATAATGATGTTGACAGCGGCTACCCTTTCACTACCTGTGAGGGCTGCATTGATCCCCTGTAATCTAAGTTAATAAGTTTGTAACAAAATGGTCAGGCTACTCGAGAATAGCACTTCAGTTCTCACATTTGGTGCATAGTGGTCTGACACCCCTTTTTAGGATAAATGCGGTCAATTTTGCATGACGTATGATACTTTCTACGATAGAATGCAATTTTTTTAAATAGTCAATTTCTGAGGCTGAACTGCATTTGCCCTCGCCCTCTATTGTTTAGCAATTACGACAGAGGCCAACCTTTCACTACCCGTAAGGACTGTATCGATGCCCTGTCAACTAAGTTAATAGGTTTGTAACAGTGTGTAATAGTATGCAATTTTTCGTAGCTGTATATCAATTTTCGAAGGTGAACTGCATTTGGTTTTTATACACTCGCAATGATGAATTTTAGCATTTGTTCTAAGGCCAAGCTTGATTGTGCCTTTTGGATACTTTCAAGAATTCTTAAAATCAAATGCTATTTGCCCGACAGCGGTTCTTCAATTTTCACAGTTTTTGTCACCAGTCGTCTTTAGTGTATCATCTGCCGATTTGGCGGGCGCGTCGCCTGTTGTTAGTTCAAGAAGGAAAGAAACTGTTTTATTTTAGGCTTTGCGTGAAGTTAACGATGGTCTGAACTTTAAGGATGACAAGAATGCACCTGTCTGTGGTGGTGCATCTAACGCGCTGCAAGGAATCGCTGAAAAAGGTCGGATTTGAAGTTTGACTTCTCTCATGCTCTCTACTGCAGCCTAGAAGTTGGTGTGATTTGTGCTGTGCCTCAATGAATTCGTTGTGTATCCTCTTCCCGAAGTCTATTCACAAATGCGATGTGACAGCTACATTATCCAAATTGTTACAATAACCACATGAGTCGAATTTATCGTATTTATTAGACGCTAATATATCTGCAGTCCTTCTGAAATGGCAGTTGAGTATTTTCTCCTCCACTGGGGAACTGAATGTCATCTCCTGTAGCTTCAGTAGACGCGATGGAAGCAAGCCTGGTCCAAGGTCGTAAAGACTGCTGCGACTGAGGCGTCAACGTGTGGCTTACTCCATCGTCGCACAGCGTGTCAATCCGCAGCCTTGATTGGCATTGTTTCTTTAAATCTCACTTTGTTCCTGCAGATTCATGGATGTGCCTCGGATGGAGTATTTGGTGGCTCAGGTGATGGGTGGACAAAAACACCCAATTTCACCTCGCGAAATGGGGACGACTGAACAAATGAAGCAGCACATCAGCCATGTGTCCTCCGAGTCTGCAAATGACTAGTATTTCGTTAAGGCTGTGCTGCCGCTGTAGGGCGTTTTGCCAGTCAGCGCTCGCTGATGGGATTTTGTCGAAGTTGTTGCCGAGTCATGGCTTCTGCTTTGTGGCGCGGTAGACGAAGGGAGCCACGTCAATGAGTGTGATAATTGTGGATGCATGGAGGAAGGGACTCGCCGATTAATAGGTGCGTTTCGGTGCACATTTATGCACATTTGAAAAGCCCCTATTTATGCACGCTATTCGCCGTTTCGTTAACTTTGATGAGGTGTTACGTCCAAGTTCGAGGTGTAGTTTTCCGCGTTGGCCACAGTCACAGTGTGTTCTATGGGAATCCAAGGCTAGATTAGGACTAACTGTCTCTTCTTATTTTCTCACCTCCCACGTATTCCGCTTGTTTGCTGCTGCCAGTTGTTTAGGCGCTTTCACTTAGCACCGGATTACCTTAATTGTCGGCGGTTCTAATTTTTGTGCTCCTTGACATCTGGCTGAATTCGTCCATTGCGCATATCGTGTTATCGCTTTCCATTTAGAAGGGTAGATGGTGTATTTTCGTCCATTAATCGTTTTTTTTTTTCATTCTAATCTGACCAGGGAAATTTGTATTTAGCGTGTTTCAATGAATATGCATGTGCTTCTTGAGAATTTTGATTGAGACAAGTTGTTTGTGCTTATCACAAAGTATAGTGAATTCGTAGTTGCCGGATTGAGTGATGGGTAGAATACGGCAGTTTGTTTCATTGTACGTGTGGGCATCTGTGATGGACTGTAAATATCAGTTCCAAATAGGTGTTCGTCCACATTCGGAACAGTAGCATAGACACTACGCACAGTTGTATCAAGTACGTAGATTCTAATTATTCCACTTGTGGTTAGAAAGCATGTTGCTGCTCTACTCATTTCCATTGTTGAGCAAATTTGAGGGGGACCATCTCGTGATTGAATGTGCATTTTGGGTGCACTCAAGTTTTGCTAAATGTTAAGCAATTTTTTTGGTTTCTTCTGCTGATGATATTTGAATCTGCCTGATTAGTGTTTTTTGTGTAAACCACCGGACTGTGTCCCGTTATTATTGTCAAAGGAAGCATCCTTTGAATGAGGCTTATGAATGAAGTGTGTATTGGAAACGTATTGTAACAGTGACGACTTGGAAGGCAACCTACTGATTGCCTCGATTTGTTCACTCCTGCTGTAGCGCTATGGTAGTTTCGGCTTTAGCTGTTTTTCTGTGGGGCTAATAGTTGTCTGAAGGGTCGCGGAGACCGGCAAGAGTGCAGGTTTAGGGTCTACCTTAGGTTAGCTAGGCTAACAGTCTTGACGGCTAGTAGCCGGTGGGCATCTCCAAGACACAGGCAAATGTGCACTGGCAAACGGTAAGCTTCATCTGCTTCCTTGCTTACGCGCTTTTTACTTGTTTATTGACTGGGTTAATTGGCTGGTGGAGGCTTGGGTGGATAGACAGGCGAAGGTGTGGGAATCTGCTTATCTCGCTGTCTATGGACCCACCCGCCTGGTTTTCTTGATCAGCTTCACTTCAGCGGTATGAGATGTGGCGTTGGAAAGTTTGTACAGTCCTGTCTGATGAGTGGTCGTGCTGAAATCGCTTCGTCTGCGTCAGAACATCTGACTGTCGTAGATGCTAAAAGTAACACCTTCCTGACGCCCCCGTGACGAGTGCTTCATTTCGATCGCATTATTGCTGCTAACAATGGTTGAGATGGAAGCTGCTCCTATTGGAAGGGAATGGAATGAATCGCCGTGTCTAGCTGCCTTTTTTTACGCACACTACTTGTGGTTCTACCGTTCAAAGCACACTCGCGCACATGACTGGTCTATTGCACATAGCGTTAATTGAATGAGTGCTGTCATGCTTGTGTCCGATACAGTAGAGCTGTAGGTGCACTGGGTAGTTTGGGGGAAGGGGGGAGGAGGGGGGATGCCACAGACATAGACATGCTTAGGCCAATGGGCGCAAGTGTCTGGTGCTCAGTGTAGTCCAGCTTGCACCCCAGTCCCGTGACATTAATTGGCTTCGTGTCTGTCGCACAAGTGCTTTTTTTTGCGGCACGCCACATTTTGCGGCGTATATACCGCAGCGATGAGATCCCGGATACGGCAGTCGTCACAAGTAGTGTCTTGTCTTCGCTTCCGTCTCTACTCGTGGCATCCTTTTCCACCATCATTCCTATTAATGGTGTTGCTTTGGGAGGATTTCTTTGCAAAGTACTAGATTCATTCCGTAACTTAACTGCACCCCTGTTCTTGCTTATTCACTTAGTTGGCCGGTTGGTAGAGATGTAGAGGTAGAGGCTAGGTGAAGCGGCAAAGCTAGTGTTGGCTGTCCAATGATCCTCCAGTCATTCTGTAAATCTCTATCTGCCAACTTATCTGTCTATTTTCTCAACTGTCGATCTGTTTCCCTGTCCCTTCTCGACCCGCGGAACGTGTAGGGGTCAATTTTGGCAACGTGCGGTAGGCATATGAGGCTGGCCGAGACGGACCTGCCTACAGTGCTCAAAGAAAGCATTAAAGTAGTGGAAAATGAATAACTTTGGATGGCTAGGATGTTAAAAGTAAGCGCTTTGGTCAGACGAATGGAAAGCCACTAAGAGAGTGTGAAAACACCAATTTTATGCTGGTAGATTACCCAATTTGCTAGTCTTTGTACCGAATGACGGTAAGGGGAGGGGTGCAGGTGTCAAGTACTGTGGCTTCAGGTGTGAGGGTGTTGCCGGAGATGAGATGCATCAATGCTGAAAGGCTAGCTAGGTCACACACGAGGTACCCTACAAAGCGCAGGAAATGGCATTTCTAACGAGTAAATGTAGTACCTGTTGCACGTGATTTGCTTTTGAAGTGGGCGATCGCGCAAGACGGTATTGGCTGGTTAATTGTTTATCATCGTCAAAAAGCAAACACAAGAGTTGCGTGCTTCATCGTCATGGGCTCATCCACATGGACACGGGACCCATGACCGGTGATCAATACTGTCAATCAGCGTCTTTCTTAGGGGTTGCATTGTTATTCACCAGTTTCTGTAAATCGGTCAATGTCTGTCCATAGTGTTGCCGGACTCAATCAGGATTCATTACACCGAACTGTGTCTATCACAGGAGACCCACCATCGAGTGCTCGGTGCGTAGGGGTTTTGCAATTGGTCTCTGTGTTATTGCTTCTTTCCGCTCTGCCATGGTTTTTGTCTTTTTCCTGTTGGTAGGAATAAAGTCACTTCTTTTGTGCTGTTCTCCTCATTCTCATACGTTTCTTGTTTGTCTATGCTTAGCGCTTTGCGAGAGTTCGATTTTGTAGTGTAATTTTAAAGTGTTTTTTAGGGAGTGATTGAAAGTTCACAGTTCTTGGTTCCCTTTTTTATAACTGAGGATAGATTTCGTTTTTTAATGAACGAGTGCCAAGGAGCTCCCGTTAGTCTGTTGACCACGTCCTCCTTACGGCACTATTTTTCGCTAAATCTTTTCATTCCTGCAATTCCTTCGTAACGGTTAATATTTTTGAAAAAGGGTTAAAAGCGATCGCTTGACAAGCCGAAGTCTGTTTTGCTTTTTGTTATCGCGTAAAGAGTAGACAACAATCCATTTACGGGCTCTTGGTAGAGCGTTAGGGTTTCGCTTCTCGGAATCAAATATTATGAGCCAAGGTAAGTAGGTTGATTTCTTTTCTCAAAATGTAGATTTAGCAGTGATTCTGCAGGACCGTCTTCTTGCATTGTTTCATTTTATTCCTAAGAGTTTTTTCTTCGTTTGTGAAAAGCAGCCACTTTGTTTTGGTTATTTGGTTTGGCAAGCAATTTTAACGTAGCTTTTTTATTCCTGTCTCCAACCTTGTAATTAGTTTATCAGTGATTTCCGGTTTTTGATCTCTTTTTGGCTTTGACGTCCGAAATTAAGCCTTTTTCATCGACCTAACCTCATTTCCTGTGTCATATTTGTCTCGAGGCTCTAAGTGCTTGCCATCCTTAAAGTAAAGAGATTGATAAGTAGATCCTAAACGCTTTATTTGCAATAGTTGTTCCTTTTCCTGGTCTTTGGATGAGCCCTCGATGTGTAATATTTTCCCTTATAGTGACCCCCTGTGATTTTCACGCCCACTTAAAGCTTCGTTTTGAGAGGGGCGGCCTCTTAAGTCATGGACAGAATTAGCTTGTGTAGTATCTTTCACAATCTGTGCACCCGTTCCGCAACCGTCAGGGTTTGTCTTTATCTGGAGCAGTAAGACGAGTAGTTGTGGTCTGTATTTCATCAGAGTAAACCGTTTAGCAAGGTTCGAACTTGGCCAGAATCCATCTGACGATGATCAGTTCCATGCATATCTAATCACTTCGGCTTTGTAAACATCCCGATTGCGGTTTTCTTTTAGTCGGGCACAATGGAGGAGAAGATGCTTTAATATGAGGTGTACGTGAAGGCACTGAGCAGTGTCAAGTAGACGCTAGGTATCGAGAAGTTTACCTAACAAATAAAGGTAGCGGGTGGACTGAAAACCAACGTTTGCGTTATTTCTACTGACCGATAGAGGTCTGCACCACTCAATCGTCAAATTGCTGAGTGGGCTGGCCATTGTAAACGCCTTCTTTCACAAGAAAATAGGCTCATCACCGCACTTGGTGCATCATCACCGCACTTGGTGCACATGCACTGGCGCTGGTCTGTCATTCCTGATAAATGATGTCTCTTTCGTGCATTACGTGAGCTGGCGCTTACTACTTCACGTGACATCGCTGCACTATGATTGTTCATGCAGATATAAAACCAGCACCTCTGTTCAAACCTTGTTTCCTTCATGTTGAACGAGACTGCTTGCCGTTTTCACTTCGTGGGTTCAAATGTCGATGGTGTGTGAACCGAATGCAGACGAGAGGTCCGCTATCCAAAGCGGGTGGTGAGTGCAATTTGTCGGTGTGGAAACACCGCTACCACCGCCAAGTTCATGAAGATCATGCTCCAAGAGGGGAAGGGGAGAGTAGAATGAATAATTGTCTTCTGGCAGCATTTTAATGTGGAACAGCATAAGGCTCTCAAAACTCCAAATCCTTACCGTTCCAAATACCTGCATCTCCCTTTCCAAGCTATAATGGTGTCTTTGCAGTGTTGTATGTTCCTGTAAATTCCCCATCATTAGTAAATTTAAGAATTCCACTCCCTCGCTTGTGTTTTTTTTGCAAACAGAGGAAGGAGAGGATTGAATGGGTTTGCGCAGATGATGATAAATTTGCTTGTTGATTGACGCGGATGAGGCGTGTGGGGTGAGGTGAGGCATCATCATCTGTGGCATGAGTGTTTGGATGTCCCCTTGGTAGAGAAAGAAGTAACTCATGTCAAGCCAGAGAACCGTCTTGTGGATATGGGCTGTTTGGAAGTAGTGTAAGCGGTCAATTAGGTCTGGGAACCCATTCGTTAATGACCCACGATCCGCAGTGGATTCGCCTAACTTTGTTGTCTCTGCTGTAATCAAGACGTGACACAATCCACGTTGGTAGAATCATTCACGCTTGTAGTGTTCGTGTTGGTGAATGCAGCAGGTGTACTCTTGAAAAGCTCGTCAAATTGCTCTCTATTGGTGAGCTGTATACGTCTTTAGCGTATTCGGCAGGCGCGATTTGAGTAAATGAAAGTTGAGGTAGTTAGGATCCCACTTCGAGTGTGCTTTCGCGTGTAATCCATGCTATCGTCGAATTGAGTGCCAATTGGCGGATCAGAATGGCCAGAGTATCGTATGGCTTCGCCACGAGTGAGATTGCTGCTTTACAGCTCATTTTGCTTCCGCAGGTACGAAAATCTTCCGTTGGGTTGGAGTAGATTCCGCATTCAGTTTTGAGTAGTGAGCATGAAAGTAATTTGCAAAAGGTATCTTGAAAGCATTACTATCAAAATAGGAGAGACTCGACTTATTTTCGCCAAGTTTATCAAATGTAACCCCAATAGACTACGAAAACAGCATCATTTGGAATGCAAGCAGTTCAGTTCTAATGCAGAGGCGGCCGAGGTTGAGGTTCCGTATGCGTAGGCTATCACATTCTACTTCCATATTTTCTCTACAAAAGCACAAAAGTTGTGCAGACTAAGCAATAAGTAAAGAGAAGGAACACGAATGCGAATCCCACCCACTATCTACTGTCAGTAGGAGGCCTTGCACATCGCTTAAAGTTTCTGCGGTGAAGTCAACTCCTGTTGAGGCTTGTTCCCACTGCTTCCACTCGGCGCATTTTGAAGGCTTTTCAATCATTGAAAAGGATCCATTGAGCAGCTAATGATGGGAAGGACTGAGACCAACTGCACAGCCATACGCACTCTCATTTGAAAATCGCAGGTGATGATAGTTGCTTGACGCATTATTGAATTGCCACGTTACTTGCCGATTGAGTAATCAATCTTACACGAAGGGAAGCATTTTATATGCAACGAGGGTGTTCACACGTTGGCACGGTTGTGAAGTAGTAATGTCTATGAGATGTTTACTTCCAGCTGTTGGAGGCCACGGCCTTAATTCATGTGGTTATCTGATCTAAGAAAGTACCGCATAGAAGGCCACCCCTCCTTGCTACAAACCCAACCGCTAATGCCTTTGCGTCGAAACCAAATTGGAGGAAATTAAGTAGGAGAAACAGATTCATTATGTGGGTACAAGAAGACAGTAACCCACCGTAAAGGGGAACTTTGCGCGTTAATTCAGTGGCACCTCTGCAATATTCGCACTTATGTCTCCCTTTAACCGTAGGACAGGAGGATGAAATAATTGACACACTGTTCGCCAACTCAACTGGAATGACTTTGTAGTTAGCATTGGGAGAAAGACGATAAATGGACAATCATTCGAGGTTTAATCAACTCACAGGAATGTCCATTATGTATAAACAAACTGATATGTGCCTTTTTTTAACGAAAACGTGCGCCCAATACAAATGTGTTAGCAGAAAGGGCATGAATCCACCTCATTAATCGACGTTAAAGCTATGCTTAGGAATATTCAAATGGGATGGACACAAGGTTGCTTTTACTTGCCATATCATTTCATAGGTACAGATCCGTGTAAAGGTCTGACTAGTTTGCGATATGGCATTGCCAAATAATGCATAATGTAAGCTATACCTGCAGTGGAGCTGGGAAGATCCAGTTTTAGATTTGAAGGAGAGGTAACATTTAAATAGGATAGATGAGAAACGTCGTTGTCATATATCGTCTAAAAACAGGAATAGAATCAAGCGAAAGTAAAATCTTTGCTGGATATGAGTGCACGCGTATAATTGGTGATAGATCTTATCCCAACAAAGTTTACAAAACTTGACTATTTAGCGCCGGACGTCAAATGTGGTAGATCACGCATTGCTTAAGATCGAAAATAAATAAACATAATGTTTGTAGTTTTCAAGACACATTTCAACTGTCGGTTGCATATTTTGTTAAGTGAAACAAGTCTTTAAGTTAACTAATTCGCCCACCATTTTCGAGGCCATCAGCGGTAACTGCTTTCCACCTTGTTGGCAAATTGGATCCGTTGCTGCACTAAAGTGACAGGATTTTGACAGAGGTGGGTGGAAGTGGCTTGCTTACTGAGACTCACAGAGCGAAAATGGATTTACGGGCCACGGATTTCACTAGAATGCGTCGCGTCTGACTGGAGCATAATTTGATCATCATGAGTCCTCTAAAGAGCGAATCATCAATCTGCCTTTGGCATCTGGTAAGAATAAATTGCATCTTATGGTTTCTTACTATGTCTGTCGTGCGTAAACTAGCAATAGCCGCTTCTAGACAATTAAACTTTACTGTTTATTGCCAAGATTTTAATTATTAATGCGCGATTAAAGTGCATCATACGAATTGTTATAGTACTCACTTCTGTAAACCACGCATAAAATATTCGTCAATTCGCTTTATTCGCCAGCCTTCAAGGCAAGGCTGCTAACCGCCATCGGAAATGTCAGAATGGCATTGGGTTTTGACTGGTATCTTAGATCAATGTATGCATTAGGCATTGCATAAGTAAAATAATAGCAACTTAGCCCAGGTGCATTGCGCTCTCAGTATTTCTTACCTTGACACTGAAGTGACTCTAATAAGTTTACTCCTGTTAAAATGCTACAGTATCACAAACGTAGGTCTCCTTTGAAACTACAGCATTTTGTCATGCAGCTGTACTAAAGGTGTGCATTAACAAGAAACCAGGCTGCACGGGTGTTACACCGCACCAGATTTTGTTCATTCCAATCTGCGATTAATTAAGTTCAGGCATCAGTTGTTGGTTTACTTGCGTTCTAGTGTTTTGCAGTTCAGTTGTAAGACGTTTGCTGTCCAGGAGTGAACACAATGTACTGCAAATGATTTTAATACGAAAACTGGAATATCATAAGCACATAGCTACAATCTGCATTAATTTTTTGTCTGCAATTATTCAATTTTGTAATCAATTCTTTCTTCTCTTCTTATTAATAGCTTTATGCAGATAATTTACTCTTTAAACACCTGCTCTTGCTTTCTCTTCCTTCCTATCTACGATCCATCCATGTGCCACTCTCATTCCTCATTTGATTTGCGCGCGTCGATTCAATATTATCACTTCTGGCATCTAGTGAAAATTACATGAATTGAAAAACTACGATTGGCCTCTTCTAGTGTGGCGCTCGAAAGAGAATGTAGTTTTTTCATTAATTCGGTTCATTTTTATTTTGCTCAACCACGTGGCTAGATGAGTGGCAGGCAAATTATTGTCGGAAAGGATTGGAAAAGGTAGAAAAGAGATGAAGAACACTGCACTGTAGCTCCATACCTCGACTTCTTACCTCTTCGCCTCAATCTCAATTGTTCCTCTGTCTCGTTCAACTGAATATTCCTGGTGCATCGCTCCTACCGAAGAAGTGTATGGACCACCACCAACATTTGTAATGCAAAATAGCGATTCATCCAAGCGTAGAATTAAGGCAGTCATCAGAAAAGCCCCTTTGTTAACTTAACACCAATCTTTGGGGGTGAATCACCGAGTCCTTTAATCAGCATCCTACCCTTTGCTACGCTTGCTGCGCCGCACCTACTCTTCATGTCTCAAATATTTTCTAAGTCCCTAAATAAGCAGCTGCATTAGAGACTGGCTGATGTAAAACAACTTGCCCATTATTCATGTCCCACTGCGGAAGCACCGTGGCATGGTATGCAAGTCTAGGCCTGACCAGATCCAACTAATATGGACTGGATTAGTAAAGGCAAGATTAGCAACCTAGGCTGGATTGACAAGCTTGGCTAAGGTGCCTCATACGTTATCATTTAAGTCATCCCCAGCACTCGGAGTTGTCCCGCCTAATCAACTCGACACAACTCCATGCCATGTAAATTGAGGTCTTCTTTTCCTTTCCCGCAGACATTCGGTATTTGAAGTACACACCCAAGAGGTAGAACTGGTGGCGTCTTTGAAATGGGCAGAGAGGAGCTCTCCTGTCTACACCTTCTTTCTCATGTCCCTCCTACGCATCTTTGTTAAGTCTCCTTTGTCTCCTACTGCACTCTATATGCTCACATGTATTGCGCCTTGCATTGTCACATTGATTGCGCTTCCCATATACAACCAATTCGGAAGAGGTGAGTAAGCAATCCCTACAATACAGCTCCTTACCTTTATTTTTCACTTTAGCTTCACAAGAACGTCTCACTCCTCTGCCTCTGTTAAGTTTCTCTCACCTTCCCTCCTACCTTATCGTCTATCGGTGTCCTCTTTGTAAGTTCCCTTTCATCTCTCCACTAGTCTTGATCTCGATTGTGACATGATTAAATGATGCCCGGATTCATAATCTGGGTCAGACTAGCACGAGTTAGACTGGACCTGACTCATTTGCACTCTACACGAAACCAAATCTTGTTTTGGCATAGCTTAGCTTGGATTACCATTGCTTCCCCATTCCTATCATTTTCTCTGTCCCTTTAGTTTGTTCCACACTGCTTCGCCTCCATTCCATCTCCTATTTTTACTCCTCCTTTACTTATCCTTTCGAGAGTTAAGGTAAGCTTATTGTTCTTACTTCTCACTTTGTAATTTGTAGGCTGACCAAATTATCACCTGCTCAACTCACTTTCTAGTCCGTGACGCTCTACAATAAAGGGTAAGGTTGTATGCTTTCCGGTCTAAGCCGTCCGCTCCGTTTCCACTATGTATCTACGCTTAAGTTTGTGTGTATGTCATTGTTCACTTTTATTCTCGCCCTTTTGAAGGCACATCTTAATTAGTGTCTTACGAAAACAGGTAGGAACGTGTATGTCCTTATATGTATTTCGGTGTAAAAGCACATTTTATCCCATCATGATCTTCTAACTTGTCCTTCTGGCCAATTAAATCATCTACGAGGAGGGCGCTGACACACGATGAGGGTGAGGAGGAGAAGGAGAGAGGGGAGAATTGATCTTGGGCTTGGGGGAGGTGAAGGTGAAGGTGAGAGAAGCGTGAGGGATACAGAAGTGCGAGACGTTCTCATGGCGCTAAAGTGGAAAAATAAAGGCAAAGAGCTAATATGTAGGGATATGAAATAACTGAACTGACGTTACTTCCTCTGCTTCCCTACTAGCTGAAGTGAAGCAGGATAGGTGCGACCGAGCAGCTCAAAAGTAAGAACATCATGGCAAGAAGGAACAGACGGGAAACCCTGTCACAAGAAAATGAATTAAAACATGTATTTTTAAATTAAATATGCCTTTTGACCGGTATTTCAATGACCAACTGTGGACATGCGTTATGGCCAGCAGAATTTTCTACCACTGAATCCAGTTATGAGCCGGACGAAACTCCTAACCGAGCAGAATTGCCAAAAGAGATCAATCGCGTTAAGATCAAGTATCCTGGTTTGCATGAAAAGTTAATGACTGGCACGAGTGGCTCGCAAAACGGTCTCTACACTCCTTGCATAGTTGTTCGTCTGTCGCGTCACATATGTGTGACACGCGTTCATTTGAGGTTTGTGCTGACCAGGGATGTGCTACATTAAGACTCATAATGGCAACATTTGTGCTTGGAATGATAAAATTAGTTAATGACAATGCTGATTTTGCTGCTTTAAGGCAAGAATCAAACCGGTTTGAACAATTAGCCTCAATTCATGTGATTGTTTGAATTGTACAATGCCTTGGGAGTCATGACGAGTTTTCCCATCTAACAGGCAGACCTTATATATAAACGCGTAAAATTAGGTTTTTGTGTCTGCTGTCTTGGGTGTTGCTTTTGCCTTCTCCTGTTTGCTAGAATTTGTCTTTGACTATGGATCAGGATCCTTTATCTATCTCCCTCTCGATGGTTAAATAGGCAATCGTGCATGGAACAACATAAGGAGATTAAAGTGTCCTGTAGCACTCCTTTGATGTGCGCATCAAGGAATAGTTTATGAGAATGCTGGAACAAACATGAGTGCAATTTTCCCAAATCGGGTCCATGTTCAACGGCTAATCTCTCCGGCTGCTGCCCATAAAGTCATTCATTCGAACGCCTTAGACTTTCACCTCTTCTCGCACGACAGCACATCTGAGCGATTTTGAAGCAGAAAGGTATTAACCAGTCTCTCTAATCAAGTAATGCTTGCAGAATCAATTAGCATCCAACTTTTTAATCTTCAGTAATGTGGCAATCGAGTGAATGTTTTAGCACTCACGAAGTATAAAGAAAGGCGAATGATGGAAAACTATGCGTCCACAGCCTGTCTCAGGTTCCCTTATTGCTCTAAAATAGCGAAAGTTGACTTTTTTTAATAACTTTTGAATCAGTCAGCGGAAGGGTGCCAACAGGCTTCGACCTGAGTGTCACACTGATAGGCGAATTTTCCGAGTTACTTATTACAGCTATGGACAAAACGAATGAAATTACTGGGTGTCTACATTAAAAACTAGATTTAATGTCAATAAATGTCTCCTAACTCATGGGAGTCTAGTTTCGCTGCTTTTAACTTATGGTCTGCCCAAGTTAACATGAGGAAGAAGGCTAGTCTAGTGTTACAGGATCACCTCGTTGGCCCCCTCAAAAGTGAAACGATCTCATATGATAAAAAAATAGTATTTCAAGCACTATGAACAGGTAGGCATTATCTGAAGTAGAGGGGGTTTATTTACGAAATTAAAGCGCTAATCAAGTACAATGTCAGAAGTAGCGGGATTGTCATTCGGCTACCATGACAATGCAAAGCTGCCAACCAACTCTAGCTGACCACTTATTTGCTTTTGCCCAAAAGATGGGTCGATTTTTGGGAGACCTGCCCACAGAACATGCTGGTGGTATCCTCATCTTACTGCTTTAGCAAAGGGTCAAATGTTAACCAAGCTAGATTTTGTGGACACTAGTAAGGTTTGAAGTGAGCTAATAGCTAAATCCACTCACATTTATGAAGACAAATGGTATGTGTGACATAAAGGATTACAATGGATTTTACTTGTGACATGCTACAGTTTGGGAGAAAATGGTCTATCACAGAGAAAAAGTAATTATTACAAACCGCATGTTGTAGCTATTCTCAAACTTTCTCTTTTATGTGCTTCCTCTTCGAGACGCACACACCTTTAACTCAGAAACAAAGGCAAGAAAATCTCTTCGTTACACTTATCGTAGACTTGCAAAGTGCAGGAAACGGCAGATATTTGAGGTGAAATTTATGCTATTTTAGGGTATTCTTTTGAGGCAAAAACGCACAATGACTCGCTAATTCTTCACAGAACATATTTTTACTTGGGATCTAAGGTGTGAAAGCCCCTTTGTCACGAGTGGCAGCCAAAATAGGCATTACGAAATTTGATTAAAAGCTGAAAACTTTGTGTTTCAAGTTGTTCCAAAAAGGTAAAACCTGCCTTTGGTCTGCATTAGTCCATGCATCACTGCGCTGTCTGATCTGCCCCATAATCTCACAAATCCGCATCGTCACTGCTCAGGTCTAGACCACTTTATCCTTGCCTTGAGTGTACAAATCTCCCCCTATTTCCACATTTTCCTTTGTTACCGTAGTGAAATCACTCGCATTAAGTTGTCTTCAAATCGATTTGCACTTCACTCAACCAATTGTGCGGCAGTGTAATGTCCAATCACCCTGGCTGTTTGTTAGTGCACACTCTTAGCACAGCCGCATGTCACGAAATGTTATAGTTTTAGAGGTGACCTACGTTTTTGAGATCGTAGCAAGATGACAGCCGATGCCTAATTGGAATCGCTTTTAGATCAGAGTGAGAAATACTTAGAACGCAGAGCACTCGGGCTAATTTGCTACTCTGCTGCTTGTGTAATCTAACTCTTATCTAAGCTATCACACAAAACCTGCTGCTATTCTGACCTTTCCGATGGCAGTAGAACGCGGTGAGCAGCTCTTTTGCAAATAACTCCTTTTCTCGCCTTGCGTTGAAGGCTTCTAACCATAAATGCACAGCTGTTAAATTGGCAAAGAGTTGTACGTGGTTTACAGATACAAGTATGATATCCACATGCTAAGCAATTTTATGGCGCATTAATGATTAAAGTCTCGGGAATAAACGTTAAAGTTTAATTACCTGGTAAATAAATATTGCTAGTTTATGCATGACAAGCATGGTAAGGAAGCATATAATGCAAGTAATTCCTACCCAAGTTACGTGCGAAGTAGTGTCAAAGGCAGAATTCTAGTGTTGAATCGCTTGGTAAAGGACTCATGATTAGCAAATTATGCTTCGGTCAGACGTGACACGTTCCAGTAAAATTCATGCCCTGCAAGCTCATTTCTACCAAGCGATTCCCATTGAGTAGGATAATCCTCTAAAATTACGACCCTCTTCTGCCAAAATTATGGCATTCTAGTGTAGCCAAGGATCCAATTTACCAACAAGATGGAAAGTAGTTACCGCTGATGACCTCCAAAATGATGAACGATTTAATTGACTTAAAGACTTGTTTCCCTTAACAAAGTATGCAATCCGCAGTTGAAATGTGTCTTAGAAATTGTGAAACTCACATGAATTTATTTTTGGTCTTAAACGATACGTAATGTACTACATTTAAAATAGAGGACCAAATGATTAAGCTTCATAGACATTATTAGAATAAAGTCTATCGCTAATCATACGCGTGTGTCTAAATCCAGCGAAATTTATTCATCGAACTTGCAGCATAAACGAAAATGTGGCAATCTCTCAAGTTGAAGTGCTTTGGCATGCAGGATTTGGTACAGGTGAAGTTTTGGGCAGCCCATTGGCTCAAAATACCCGTGATTATGTAAAAAAAACATTTATTTTTGACGTATCCACGTTTACTCTTTGATGACATGCCATCTCAGTCTGTCCTAATAATTACAATTCACTATTCAATTCAGCCTAGACTTACCAAAACCCAGCTTAAACCATTGTACAGTTTATACACTCACTCACTTCTCAGCGCAAAAATGGTGCGCTAAACAATCATTTTTTATTTAATAATTCGGTCGTAGCAAAATGTGGCCGCTGAACTCCCACCACAACATGGAGACTCTTCTGACATCACATTGCACCACCTCACCTCACCCACCGCGTCCACGTCAATCAACAAGCAGACTTATCATCACCTGCGCGAACCCGCTCAACCCTCACATTTCTGTTTGCGGAGAAACACGAAGTAAGGGAGTAGCAATTCTAAATTTTTTCAATGATGAAAGCAAACAGAAACACACAACACTGTCAAGATCTACAGGGTTTTGTGCTATTCCACATTAGTGTTGCCTGAAGGCACAGTTAATCATTCCATTGTCCTCTTTTCCTCTTCATGCGTGGTCTTTGGTGGAGCTCACGATGATAGCGGTGTTTCCGCACCGACAAATTGCACTTATAATCCACTTTGGACAGCGGACCTCCCGTCTGCATTTGATTCACACCCAACCGACATTTAAACCTGCGAAACGAAAACAGCAAGCATGGGTTTGGGAAAGCCTCGATAAATAAGAAGGAAATAATCCCTAAGCAGAGATGTTTGCTTTATGTCGCCATGAGCATTCATAATGCAGCGGTATCACGCGAAACAGTAAGGGACAGGTCACGCTACACAAGGGATGGTCATCATTTATCAAGAATAGTACAGACCAGCGCCAGTGCCTGTGAGCACAAAGGTGCGGTGACAAACAAATTTTCTTGTGAAAGGAGGCATCTACAATCTTGGATACCCGTACCAACAGGAGGCGTCAACCTAGTCAGCAATTTGACACTTAAAGGTGCAGGCGTCCATCGGTCAGTGGATATTCCGCGAATGTTGGTTTTTAGCTCACCCACACAGTGGTAATTCCTGAGACACTGTATTTGTTAAGTAAACTACTCAATGCATTCAGGTGCGCCTCCTATTCAAGCATCCTCTCCTATCTTGTATCCACCCAAAAGGACATCACAATCGGAATGTGTAAAAAGCAGAAGTGATACGATAGGCATGAAACTGTCCCTTCTGTACACCACGCTACACACGTGCTGCGGTCTGGTCGTCGTCGTCGTCGTCGTCGGATGGATTGCAATCAAGATCAAATACTTCCAAATGGCTTGCGCCGATGAATTGTAGACCACAAGCACTCGTCTTACCGCATGAAGACAAACGCTGGATTCGTAGGTTGTGAAAAATATTACACATGCTAAATCTGTCTATGACCCAAAACGAAGTTGCAAGTGGAGTGAGAATCAAATGAATTGCTATGAAAAAAGATGGCACTCATCGAGGACTCGCCCAGGGAATAGGACAAGGAACAACTATTACAAAAATTCCCTCCCCCTCCCCTTTTGAGAATGGTAAGCAATTATAGGCTCAAGGCAAAGGCAACACAGATAAAAGGGTTCACAACAGAACGTAGAGCTAGATCGACAAAACTGATCAATTTCGGAGAAGTTAAAAAGAGATAAAAATTTGAACCTGCTGATGAGTTAAGTACAAGCTTTGAGACGGGAAAAACGAAGTTAAGTTAAAAGTGCTTGCCGAAACAAATGACAGAAATAAAATGCCTGGTTGTTCCTTTTACATACTTAGAAAGGTAAAACTTCACACGAAAGGAAAAAAAGTCGCAGTGATCGAATGAAACAACGCAAGAAGGTGGTCTAGTGAAATTATTGCAAAACTTGCAACTTCATAAATGAAGTCGATTTACTTAACTTTACACACGATAGTTGAATTTGAGACACAATAGCCCTAACGTTCTACCAAGAGTCTGTAAGTGGATTGATGGCTACTCTTTGCAAGCGAACAAAAGGCAAAAGACACTCCTCCTTGCCAAACAATCGCCTTTTAACTACTTTTCAAAGCAATAGGATTTACGAGGGAATTGTAAAAATGGAGAGAACTAGCAAAAAGGTAGTGCAAACCGAACAATACGAATAACAAATTGTTGAATTTCAATTGCCATCCTCAAAATCACCTAAAAAAGACACTACTTAACCAAAATCTCGCAAAGCGCTAGGCATTGGCAAATAGAAAGCGTATGAAATGTGCAGAAAACAGCACAATTGAGTCGTTAATCGTTCTAACGATAATGAGAGGGCTTCTCATGCTAAAAAAAGAGGTAACTTCATGCCTACCAACAAAAACAAGGACGATGACACAGTGTTTTCACCTCCCCCAGTAGCTTTGCATTCATATGATTAAGTGCATTCTAACATCACAGCCATTCATTGTCCACTATTTGAATCCTCTCTGTGAACACTGTAAACAGGTCCGTCTCGGTCAGTCTTATATGCCTACCTCATGCAGCCCAAATTGACCCTTTACACGTTTCGCAGGTCGGGAAAGGGACAGGAAAAACAGGTCGATAGCCGTGAAAATCGACAGGTGGGCAGGTATGTAGGTAGGTCAACAGATGGAGAGATTGAGATACACGAAATGACAGCACTAGCTTTACCGCCTCACCTAGTCTCTGCCTCTACATCTCTACTAACTGGCCAAACAAGTGAATGAAAAGGGACAGAGACGCAAATAAATAATAAAACAATTCCAGTGATTCCCAATGTAATTGTCTCAATACAACACCTATAATAGGTGCAATGGTGGAAAAGACTACCATGAGTAGAGAGAGAAAGGCGGAGACAAGACGATACTTGCGACGGCTGTCATGCCCAGGTTCTCATCACCGCCCATATACCAAAGAAAAGACGGCGCACCATAAAAAGCACTCGTGTGACTGACACAAAGCCTATTAATGTCACGGCACTAGGGTGCGAACTGGACCACACCAGGCCTTTGCCCATGTCTGCGCAGGACTGTCAGCTCAACATCAGACGTCGCATTAAAAAAGACGCCATTGGTAATAGACCAGCCATGCATGAGTATGTGCTTAAAACGGTAGAACAAGTACCGTGCTTAAATAAGTCAACTGGACATGGCGAGGCATTTCATTCCTTTCCACTATGAGCAACTTCCACCTTAATCATTGTTAGCAGCAGCAACGCGATCATAATGAAGCAATGTTTCGCAAAAATACTCAGCACCAAAGCATCACGAAGGTGTTAATTTTAGCAACTCCGACAATCAGATGCTCTGACGAAGATGAAGCGATTCCGTCACGACCAATCACACCAGGCAGGACTGCACGAACGTTCCAACGCCACAACCCATACCCCCCAAGTAAAGCTGATGAAGAATAACTAGGAGAGAAGGTCCACAGACAGCGAAAAAACAGATCTCCCTTCGCCTGTCTATCCACCTACACATCCACCGGCCAAATAATCTAATCAACAGATAGGTAAAAAGAGCGTGATTAAAGGAATAGATGAAGCTTAACGCTTGCCAGTGCACATTTGTCTGTCTTAGTGGACGCCCACCAACCATTAGCCGTCAAGAATATTAACCTGGTTAACCTGTGGGAAACGCCAAACCTGCATTTTGCCTGTCTCCGCGGCACTTCAGCTAACCACTAGCCCCACAGAAAAACGGCTCAAGTCAAGGCCGGTTACCACTATGACCAAGGGGAGGGCGAAGACAATGCCGAAGCTACTACACAGCTACAACAGGGCAAGTGAACAAACCGAGGCAATCAGTGGGTTGCCTTCCAAGTCATCATCGTGACAATACGTTTCCAATAAACACTTCATTCATAAGTACTTCAAGGGCGGGCATAAAGGGATCCCTCTTTTGACGATATCAAACGTGCACAGTGCGGTGGTTTACACAAGGAACACTAATCAGGCACATTCGAATAAAAACGGCAGAAGAAACCCACGCAATCGCCTAACATTCAGCAAAACTTGAGTGCGCCAAACATGTACACTCAAATCCGCTATACAGTAAGAAGTAAAATAGCATCATGCTTTCTGACGCCAATTAGATTAACTGGAACCTACTCACTTGATACAACTTTGCATACCGCCTATGCAACTGTTCCAAATGTGGAAGAACACTTATTTGGAACTGATACTTACAGTCCATCGCAGATGCCCACACGCGCAATGAAGCAAACAGCCGTATTCTAGCCATCAGCATCCAGTACACTCAATCCGACAACTACGGACTTACACACTTTGTAATGAACACAGGCAACTTGTCCCAATCAAAATTCTCAAAAAGCACATGCATATTAATTAACACGCTAAACACAACCTTTCCTGGTCGGATTAGTACGCCATCTACCCTTCCAAACGGAAAGCGGTAACAGCATGAATGCAGTGGACAAATTCAGCCAGTGGCGCGACCAGATGTCAATGAGCGCAAAAGTTAGAGCTGACAATATTTAAAAGCCACCAGTGCTGGGTGAAATTACCTAATCAAATAATGGCAGCAAACAAACGGAACACGTGGAAAATGAGAAAATAAGAGAGTTATAACCAAACCAGCCCTAGATTCTCCTAGAACTAACGGTGACTGTGGCCAACGCAAAAAACTACACCTCGCACTAAGGCGTCACACCTAATCAAAGTCGACAAAACAGCAAGTAGCGTGCACGAATGGGGCTTTTCAAATGTACATAAATGTGCATTGATACGTACCTCTTAATAGGCGAGTCACTTCCTCCATGCATCCACAATCATCACAATCATCGACGTGGCCCATTTTGCCTACCGCATCACACAGCACGAGCCATGGACAAGGCACCGGTTGCACCCTACTTCGCGGCAGGCTTCCAACGAATTTGAGAAAATTTCATCAGCGAACCCTGATTGCTAAAGCGCCCTTCAGCGGCAGCACAGTCTCAAAGAATTACTTGTCCTTTGAGACAAGGAAGAAACATAGCTGACGTGCTGCTTCATTTGTCAGTCGTCTCCATTTTGCATGGTAAAATTCGATGTTTGCATCCGCCCATCACCCGAGCCACCAAATATTCCATTTGAAGAACATCCCCGAATATACAGGAACAAACTAGGACCTAAAGAAACAATTTAAATCAAGGCAGCTGATTGATAAGCTGTACGATGGAGTAGGTTGCACATTGACGTCTCAGTCGCAGAGGAATCTTTACGATCTTGGCTCAGGCTTATTTTGATCCCGTCTGCCGAAGTTACAGGAGACGACATTCAGTTCCCCAGTGGAGAAGAACATACTCAACTACCCCTTCGGAGGGCACTGCAGCTATGTCTGCGTCCAATGAACATGATAAATTCGACCGATATGGTTACTGTAACAATTTGGAAAGTGTAGCTGTCACAGTGCATTTGTGAATGGACTTCGGGTAGAAGGATGCGCATCGGATTCATTGAGGTACAGCACAGATCACACCAACCTCTAGGTCGGAGTAGAGAGTAAGAGAGAACTCAAACATTAAATCCTGCATTTTTTTAGCAATCCCTTGGGGCACATTAGATGCACCACCACAGACAGACACATTCTTGTCATTCTTAAGATTCGGACCACCATTGACCTCACGTGAAGTCCAAAGCGAAACAGTTTCTTTCCTTCCAGAATTAACGAAGCTTATCCACCCAAAAAAGCCGCAATTAAAACGCGACGCGCCCACCATATCGACAGGCAATATACTAAACACGACCGATGACCTTGAACCTGCCAAACTTGAAGGACCACTTTCGAGCAAATATCTTTCAATCTTAAGAATTCTTGAAAACACACAAAACACACCATCAAGCTTGGCCTTGGAACAACCGCCAAAAGTGATCTTTGCGAGCGCATAAAAACCAAATTCAGTTCATCTTCGACAATTGATTGTTTGAAAATTGCATCCCATTATGGAAAGCATTATACGTCATGCAAACTTGCCAGCATTCATTCCAAAAAAGGGTGTCAGAACGTTACGCATCACATGCGAGAATTTAAGTGCTATCCTTGAGTAGACTGGTTATCCTGTTACAAACCTATTAATTTAGATGACAGGGGATCGACACAACCCTTATGGATGGTGAAAGGGTGGCCTATGTCGACATAATTATTACACAAGGGATAAGGATTTAGCAAGATTCCCGTTTGTCTCCTCTTCTTCTGCCTCAAAATGCTTTGGACTTTATTGCAAACCCAAATTGCTCTGACCACTATCTTCATCACTAGGTGCGCTATGACTGCCTCTTCGTCTCCCAAGTCCCATTTCAACAACAAAAGTACTGCACAAATCTTTCATCTTGCTGGCCCCTTCTTTGGTACTGCCCTTATTGAATGCCCTTCTTCCAGTCATTATAGTTCAAACTTTGTTTTCGCATCTGATCAGTGGTGCACCACCTTTGCAGAGTCACAGATGCAATATTAAGCGAGTGATGGCTATAAACCTGGCAATGCGATGTGGGCAAAACAATTGGTAGGCGTTTGAACGTTTCCATATGGCGTGAACTATGAATGCTACAATGGACGGAAGCAGGTACGACATTAAATCGTGCAGTATCCTCGCTTCCTCCTCCTCCTCCTCCTTCCCCTGAAAATTAACAACCACGCCCCAGCAATAAGTCACCCCACTCAACGCTCAGAAATGTGGACCTCATAAAAAACCAATGCACCGTATGAAGGATCATAATAATATAGCCTCACATCGGCTTCGACGCACACCATACCGTTGTTGTTGTTGTTGCTGCTGCTAAAGGTCTCAAAACAAGCAAAAGTGATGCAATTGTGAGCCTATGATAAGATCTCCCTCAACCCGTACAGCACACTGTCCCGTGGGGGAGTACTCACCAAGTTACCGTTCTCCTCTCCCTTCGCTTTCGCCCGCCGGCCGCCTGCTTGACGCCCACACATCCGTACACGCCGCACTCAGCCTTCCAAGGACACAGCCGCGCTGCCTGCCTGCTTATGGCCTGCATGAAAGAATAATCTACACCGAGGAGGAGAAGGAGGAGCAAGCGAACTCTCGATTGCATTCATTGCTCCTCTAATAGTTGCTTTGACGCCACAGCCGCCGCCATCGACAAGGACGAGTTCGGAGGCCTTTAGTGTAGTCTCGGTAGCCTCCCATGGATCGGCATCTACGTCCGCATCCCCCTCTGCCATTATTCCCACCGTCGACAACAACAATGCGTGTTATTGACGACAGGCAGCCTGATGAGTCTGTGATCAACGGCGAAGTTGAGAAGCGCCACGTGGCCAGCGTTGCAAACAGCAGCGGCGAGGCAGCCAGTGTTGGTCAGAAGCCAACTATTACAACACACAAATACTACACTTACAAGTTTGGCGCACAAAATTGACACCTAGTGCTATTCACCCAAGTCTTTATGCCTATCACATAATAATGCTCCAGAGGAAATAAACATTTCCTTTCGCCGTACTTTGGACCCGCAACCACTTTGGTACCACGTAAAGCCAAGGGCTTGGTAACTTCCCTCCCAGCAAACAAGGCCTCATTCACCACAATATCATTCCTTCCTTATTCAAGTAACCCTCCACCTACCTACCTGCCCACCTACAATACCGCCGCGACAACTTCAATCGATCCCCTCCACTCCATTGTTCATCATAACGAACGAACGCAAAAAAGTGCTGCCATCCAAATTCTCTCTCGCGAACCTCATTACCAAAAAAGAGATCTCCATGCACGCACACACGTTTGCGGAACTAAAAACGAATTCTAGACGATCTTGAAAATATCAGTGTGCATGGGTCTACGTGCAATAAAAAAAATTAGCAGACAGTAAGACAAGGAATACACACTGCGAACTATGAAGCTAAAAACACGCAGACACGCACCAAAATTCACGAAAAGAAGGCCCGCCTGGAGTAGGTTTGAAACAAAAACTATGTAACACTTCCCCTACTCCTCCCCATCTTTTCAGTGTTGACACAATCGCCAGCACAACTAGTCAGCGTGACAATAAGCTCGCTTCCCTCCCCCAACCCACCAGTGCTACACTCCAGTTAGCCGGCCGAGCTTGCAACCATGCCATTCGCACCCAATGCTTGTGCCCAGCTAAACAAAAGGTCACATCTACCCCTATGTTACCGCCATTGTCCATGCATCCAAGATGGAGACCTCTCCGCCAATGACTCCGCAAGCTTGCATTGCCTACCATTCCACAAACTCATAAAATGCTACCTCACCACCGCCACCATAGTAATTTTGTAGTATCTGGAAAGGGGGAAAGCAGACGATGGAAGAGCCGATGTGTGAATGTCCAACGCGCCGCAAAGCTAACGCCTCCGAACATAACTTCTAATAGGAAAAAAGGCACCTTAACAAGCAAACATTTAAGACTACTACAAAGTAGTCTGCAAAGTGATGCAAAAGCTCCCCACTGGTCACTCCATCGCTTCTGCTGCGTCCACCTCACCCAGACGTCAACTCATGCCGTCAAAGCTGAGCCTACCATTAAACCATCATCGAGAGCCTCTACACAACATCAACACAGAAATAACCCGTCCCCAAGTCAATAAGCGGTAGAGCTGTTAAGTGTCCCACGCCCCCCATATATAATGTGCGCTCCACCAACACGGACATAATGGTAATGGGAACAACGCACCTTTTATCACACATAAAATACGAAAGAACCTACGGATAAATGGTGAAAACATGCTTCTACCCTAAATGAGTACTCACATCAAATCTGTAGATACACACGGAAGACAGACAAATTCACATACAGCAACCCCATCTTACCTGAGGAACGTGTAGAGTGATAGCGAAGGCAAGAGCCACACGCATTGCCGACAGATGATACTCCCATTCTTGACAAAGGAAGAAGTCCAGACAGGAACTACAGCTACCTCTTTGGCGTCTATTTCAGCATGTAAACAGATAAAGAGAATGCGTTGAAAGTCCCGTAGACATAAAAAATACTTATTAGCAAGGAAGTAATGAAGAGGCACCAAGAACTCAGTTAAACCAAAACACTTCTCAACAAAATTACGACCCGTTGATCAAAGTCCACAGTCATTAAGAAGCAAACTAATTAACAAATCGCCAAAAGTCTTAATTTACCACATAAAGTATTGTACAGAAATAAATGAACGTAACTAGACATCGCAGTTGGGAAACAAAACCTCTTAACAGTTGCATTATGAAACCGCGTTTATTCTAGCAAACAGACCCATAAAGTAAACCAACTGGCATGCAAAAGACCTAGTAACAACTAACAAACCAAAACCAATAAAAAGTGCCAAATACTTACCAGATTCCCAATTTATTGGAGCAAGTCGAGCCCCATTAACCGAAACCAATGGCCACTAAAATGTACACCACTTACGTACTTCGCGGGCAAATCTGCCTAGTCACTTTATTCTTTGCCCGGTAAAACAAATGAACTTCTAATTTTTGTGTCTTTAATAGGTGAAAGGCCTTTAAAAACACCTAACTTTTTTGGCTTTTATTAAAAATTTAGACTAATAAAATACAAGTAACATTTGCATGTTTGTCTGGTGTAAGTAAGAAAATTGGCTACAAAAGCTAGATGTAACAACGCCATTGTAATACTTCGTTCCTTTGGGCTGATGGTTTTTGGTCAGGGTCACAGAGGTAGCCATATTACCCTAGCTGCTTAGGTCGGTCTCCGGACTATGTCAGCAGCTTATTTTCCTTTGCCTGTTGAATACTTATAATCTGCCCTAGTATTTTGCCTTCTTTTTCCTTCAAGGAAGCCTCAGGACGAAAAAGTCCTAACATAGCATTGCAAGAGTCATAAACTAGTAATATGTGCAATGTGGCTAACAACTCAGTGTTTGCTTTGAATTTTTGCCAAGTATATCTTAACGATTATTGAGTTTCTTTTTTTGCGACCAAGCCGATTTAGATGATTTGATGTTAGTTTAAGTCAATTTGATGTTTTTTTTGAATTTTAACAGGAGCTCGAATAGCCTTGTCATTCGAGTCCTGATACACTGGCAAGTGACTGGCACAGTACCTGCGACGCCTCCAGACGTCCACTGAACTTTAAGAAGAAAATCGGGAAAGGAAAAAGCAGAAATATAAATATAACCCGTGGCAAGCAGGGGTTGTAGTACTTTGTTTGTTGGAGCTACCGGTTTCGGTCAGGGATGCAGAGGTGGTCGTATTGCCCTAGCAGCGTAGGCTGGCCTCTGAGCCATGCCAGCAGCTTATTTCCCTCTGTCCGTTGAATATTTGCATATTCTACTCTAGCATTCTGCCTTCTCTTGCCTTCAAACGAGCCACGAGACGCTGCAGGTAGGTTGCTCCTAAACACTTTATTATATACGGAGGGAAAATATGGGGCGAATAAGTCAAAATGTACAAAACAAAGCGCAAATTTTAGGATTACATGGAAATTGTTAAAGACTGGGAAGCATATAAGCATTGGTAGAGGTGTGATACTAAACAAGGATGGTATCAAAACCACTTATCTAAGAAGCATTCCAACATATAATGACCCAATAATAAAGCCATTAGAATGAGTTGGTGTTTAATTGAGAGGCCGAGTAGCGCAGTGATGAGCACTGGGCTGGGTACTATATTATTGCAAAGGGCAAATGACGTTATGATGGATCCTTAATGAAGAGGGTTCCAGTCCTCATCCTCAACTGCGCAGACAATATCTAACAAGGACAATAGATGCATGAAATGAACGTAGTGTGCGACTTGTGGTATTTCCTTCCCTCTCTATCACAATAAACGCGGTAGTATTACCTTCTGAACACACTTCGTTAGCACGTGATCCACCTTCCCATTCCCACCTCATTGAAGAAGCACTGGTTCCTATTGTGAGGTATCTTTCCCTTTCTTACTTTTAAGGCGAATGGGACGTAAGTGTAGAAATACCTGCTCAAACTACCATCAGCACAACCCCACTACAAGAATGTAAGACTTCAATTTACGAACAGCGTGTGTTCCAAATATCACAGTCCTAAGAGTGGTAACTAGTAGTTGCATGCTTCGATAGTGTGTCACTAAAAAGGGTTCATAATGAAGAGAAGGAGGGCGATTGTTGTCGTAAATCCTTTATCCCATGCGATGTCTACCTGCTTCCAGTCGCATGTGCTGCAATGTTACGAAAGTGGAATATTATTGCTACTGATTTGGCGCTCAGTAAGAGTTGCGCGTCGAGGTGGATATTTAATCGGATATTGGCTAAGGCAGCAGGGTAGGTTGCAGATAGACCGAGACCGCAAAAAGCGAACGAGGGGGAAGGAGGAGGAAACAAGAGGCATCTATCTATAAGCAATATTTCGCATAATCAACAAGATTATAATGTTGCTTCGTAGGAAGGCGTCGTAGAAAACGCCATCATTGACGATTCGTGAGCAAGATCCTAAAAGTAATACAAAGCCCCTTCTCCTTACCATTGCTAAACCAATTTCACTTTTTTAGACAACTAAGAAAGAAAATCCTTCTGTCAGGCGCCAAAATCGCTGCATACTGACCCACTTACCCACCCACCTACAGGGACCCGCAAGCTGTGTGACCGCCTACACTAGTCACTCAAACTGCACACCACGGCTCTTACCTCAACGTCTTGTTCACCCCTCGTGGCTGATGAGTCGAATCTGACCCAACCTAACGAATTATGACAATGTCATCGCGCACAAACCTTCTACATGCTTCCACGACAATAACAATATTAACTGAAAGCCTGAAGAGTTAACGCGGATTCGCTCAGAAGACGTAGTGAAGTCAGAGAAGGAGACTAACCATAAACAATGATGTAGCCTTTTTTGAATCTTCTGTCTCTCTCTCACAACTAGCTCTATGGATAGCAAGATGTTTTCTAGCAACAGTTCATGAAGGAATCGCCAACACTCATAGACCGTGCCATAATAACCTAAAGTGTAGCACGCATTCAAACAAAACAGACACAGCAAAGAAACAAATAGGAGCACTATTTGATTCAAAGCACATGCCTTGCTTATTTGAATAAAAGTATTACCAAAGAGAATGCTGAATAGTCTACTTTTAATGCTTTGTTTGTTTGAACCACCGGTTTCGGTTGGGGTCACAGAGGTGGCTATATTGCTCTAGCCGCGTAGGCTAGCCATTGGGCCATGCCAGCAGCTAATTTCCTTCTGTCTGTTAAATTTATAAAATCTATCCTAGTATTCTGCCTTATTTTGACTTTAAGGGATCCTCAGGATGCTACACTAGTGTTTAGCACACATTATGTTCTGCATGTTTGTTGACCTGCTGTTGGTGGAAGCATCATGTTGGCCCTTCATGTGTTTCGATCTGCTGCACGTTCCTCATTTGTGAATTGCTACTTTTAAATGCATAAGAAACATGCGATTTCTTCTACTTGCAATATCATTTCCTAGGGTACAAATTCGTGTGAAGGAGTGCCTTGTTTGTGTTATAGCATTTAAACGAGTGTTAGTGTAAGCTGCACCTGTAGTGGAGGTGGGATTTATAGAGGAGGCGATGTTTGAGAAGAATGGATAAGAGAGGGTGTTATCGCATTTTGTTTGAAAAAAGAAATCGCCCTATAGGCGAAAGGGCGCGTCCTAGACTTAAATCCCAATCTTTTGGTCGCGGCTCCACGGCAGAAGCTTTTAGTACTCCTATCAGAGTCCGTTTAGTTCTTTCTATTTGTTCGTTGTCCTGAGGATGCCCAGGCGCCTTTGTGATTCCAAGGCATTTGCAGAGTTCAGCGAAGAGTCGGCTTTCGAAATTAGGACCTTGATCGCTATTGACTGATTCAGGCACTCCGTGTTGACAGATCCAACGACTGAAAAAGGTTGACGCGACTGTATCGGCGTCTTGCAACTTCATGAGTTCTGCTTCGGCTACTTTTGTGAAGCAGTCAACTGTAACCAGAATATACCGTTTTCCCCTCTTGGTAAGTGGCAAAGGAACCACAATGTCTACACCTACTCGTTCGCCCGGAAACCCTGTGGACATAGGCTGCAGGGGTGCAGTTGCTATGACATGAGGTTTGACAGGTTTGGCAGAAGTCATGCACGTCTAGGGAGAGAGAGGGCTACCAGTATCGCTCCATCGAGGCCTCCACCATCTTATTCTCGCCTACGTGGCCCAATTGTTCGTGCAACTCTTGAAGGGCTGTTTGTATCAGGGAGCCTGGAACGACCAGACGCTTGGAAGACGTGACGTCTTCTTGGTACCATAAGACCTCATCTTTCAAGGAGAGTTTGGACCATTGTTGCCATATCTGCTTGGCTGCCTTAATGGACGATTCCATCTCTTCCGTAGTGGGCTTGGACGAGGATGCCAGAAACCTGTCGTATACCAGGGACGTGTCGGGCCTGTACTCTGTGTGTTTCTCCACTGGTGTTTAGTCGGCTCGTTTAAAAATGGGGCTCCCACTACACCGCTATACCTTTCCGCTGAGAGATGTCTGCAGAATGATGCATCCGCGTTGCTATGCGAACTCCCTTTTCTGTACTGCACAGTAAAGTCATATTGCTGCAGTTCATCGTACCAGAGTGCAACCGAACAGCTGATCTCCTTCATTGTCGTTAACCAGGTCAGCTCCTAATGGTCTGCTCTCACTGTGAACTGTCTCGCTATCAGGTAGTGCTTGAAGTGTTGCACCATTGTGTGGATGACGAACAGTTCACGTTCTGCTGTACTCTTCTGTCCCACGTTTTGTTGAGTTTAGCACTAGCGTAGGCGATGACGTGTTCTCTGCCTTCTTTGTTTCTGAGAGAGTATACCGCCCACGACCACGTTACTGGCGTCCGTGTCTAGTACGAAGGATGGTGCGTTGTTCTCGAAGTTTGGCAAGTCCCAGGATTGGAACGGAGAGGAGCTTTTGCTTTAGTTCTGTGGAGGCTTCGTCATGTTTGCTCTCCTGATTGAAATTCCTTTTCGCCTGCTTCTCGGTTAGCTTCTTGGCGAGGCCTTTGACGAAATGCCTATAGTAGTTTGTCGAACCGAAAAAACTGCGAAGCTCTGTCTGATTGGTTAATGTTTGCCAAGTTCTCACTTATACGACCTTCGGCGACTGTATGCCCCAAGAAGGTGACCGAACAACAGAGAAAATGGCAAATCTTTGCAATCAAGGTCAAGCCTGCATCTTGCAGACGATCCAGCACTAGTTTAAGGTTGGAGTTTTGCTCGCGAAAGTCTCTACCAAAGACAAGGGTGTCATCAAGGTAGATTATTTAGTATTTCTGACAAAACAAATCAGTGCTGCCTGCACCAGACGCTAAAAAGTAGTTTCAGCGTTACAGATTTAGAAAGACACTGTCTGCAATTCACAGAGCCCGCATCGTTGCTTCAACGCGCATTTAAATTGTATGACAAAAAAGAGTTGCAAAGGATAGTTTTAAATGACCCATAGAAATGCAATAACTGCTGAAAAAAGAAATCTGATGTAGTGTCTTTGTTTAGCCAATCGATGCGCAAGTCGCATTATAATCTCGCCAACGTCTCATTAGACTTATAAGTGGCTTCATTTGATCAGGGTGAGGCATCGACTCCTTTGAAATAAAGTACGAAATGCTGTGTGAGAATTTATTAGATTTGCTCAAGCCTCCGAGTCACATTTTCTCTTCGTCTTTGCTCATTCGATTATTGTGATCCAGGCTGTGACAATCATATGGGCTGTGAATGCATAGAATTAAACCACATAGATGCAGTTGAGCTTGCACACAGATCTCATCTCATAGCCAGTTCTTAAGGCAAAGTTTGATGGAGAGGTGTCCTGACCATGTTATGGGATTATTTTTGCAAATATGCAGCGCACAGCAAAAGACTTAAAGGGGATCACATGAGGGCATGTCGGCCATGAAAGTGTGTTGGTCGCGGCCTATTTGGCACGGCGATGGTAACCCGTTCGCACACGCTATGGAAGTCTAAATGCTACCAAGATTTATGGAAGAGTATGATAGAGTCATTAGAACTTGATCATACACTGTAAAAGTGGCAATTATTTTGCTCACAAAATAAGATCATTATTTAGGAAAATTCCGCCTAAGATCATGTCTTTAATGTTTACTATTAAAGAAAAAGGACAATTTCCATTTGGAGTTACAAAAATTCATCATTACGAAATAAAGACATTTATTTTATAAGCATTGTTAATTAAACGATGGAGCAAATTTGAGGGAAGGAGAATCACGTCAAAGTGAAGTCGAGCAGATAACCGGTGATAGCATAAAGAACTTGTAAAGTTTCCTGAAAATAGGTCTAACGTCATAAAATTATATGCTGGACATTTCACAAGCCTTGTCCGTTCTGCTTCCTTACTCTACTGCTTCACCCTAAAGAGTCGAGATCGTGCTGAGGGCCATAGCACTCGGAGTTAACATTTCCAACTTATTACGCGGAACCTCATGGACATTGGAGCGCTACGAGGCATGAGTCGATAAGTGTGCACTTCGATAAGGCTTCATCTATACCGTCACGAAATCAGCATTGTGTTGCTCACTCACAGGCGTATTCACATCAGAGCCAAAATTGTGCGTCACCACTTTTGTGTGTGCAGTTTCCACCCGATCAAAACAATACTTAATGGCGGTTTCTGGTTGGCTATAAGCATTCTAACACTCGGTGCACATGGTAACGCTGCTCAGGGTTATCAATAATAGATAATGAAAGGAGTTGCTAGATTGTGAGAGCCAACACTATCAGACCATACACGCAGACTTTGTCTATCCCAGAGAGCATGTTCGCAGGTCCGGCTATTGGTATTGATTTAGGAACTACCTTCTCCTGCGTTGGCGTTTTTCGAAACGGCAATGTCGACATCATTTCTAACGCTCAGGGTTGCCGCAAAACTCCGAGCTACGTCGCATTTACGGACAACGAACACCTTATTGGAGACGCTGCAAAGATGCAGGCTGCCGTGAATCCCACCAATACTGTGTATGATGTGAAACGTCTGATCGGATGTCGCTTCAATGATGAGGTCGTGAAAGGTGATAGGAGGCACTGGCCATTCAAGGTGATCAATTCAAAAGGGAAACCGAAGGTTGAAGTAAGGTGCTGTGGTAAGACAAAGCAATTCACTGCGGAGGAGATCTCATCCATGGTGCTGCTGGAGATGAAGAAGACAGCAGAGGCTTATTTGGGTGAGAAGGTGACAAATGCAGTTATCACAGTGCCAGCCAATTTCAATAGCAATCAAAGCCAGGCAACAATTAATGCTGGCAGAATAGCAGGTTTGAATGTGATGCGCATCATCAGTGAGCCAATGGCAGCTGCTCTTGCCTACGGTTTAGGCAAGGGTGTCCACAGAGAGCGCAACGTGCTCATCTTCGATTTGGGTGGTGGTACCTTCGATGCGGCTATTATGTCCATAGACAACGGAAAATTTGAGATGAAGGCTGTTGGCGGTGACACGCACTTGGGTGGTGGTGACTTTGACTCTCGACTGGTGGATTACTGCGTAAAGAAATTTGAGCAAGAACATGGAGGAATAGATTTGACAGCCAATGCAAAAGCCATCAGCCGTCTGAGAAGTGCGTGTGAGAATGCGAAAAGAACGTTGAGTTTGCTTGAGCACACGAGCATCGAGGTCGACACTTTGTTTGAGGGCATCGATTTCTCTGTGTCCATCTCAAGGCACCTTTTCGAGCAATTGTGCTCGGACCTCTTTGACAGGATGCTGGATATTATAAACGAGGTGTTGAGAGATGCGAAGTTGAGAAAGGCTGATATTCACGAAATACTATTGGTGGGTGGATCGACACGCATTTTGAAGGTGCAGCACATGCTACAGGAATTCTTTGTTGGCTGTAAGTTTAACAAGTCTATCAACCCGGACGAAGCAGCAGCCTACGGTGCGGCGTTGTTAGCGTCAAACCAGATTGATAAAAAGCCGCCGGTAATGATGGAAGTGACACCACTATCATTGAATTTGGTGAAAAGTAGTGGTGAAATAACGCCGTTGATAGAGCGCAATATGAAAATTCCAACGAAAAAGACAGGGACCCTCATTACCTTCTCCATGTATCAACAGGACTTGTTACTACGGGTACATGAAGGTGGGTGTGCTTTAACAAATGACACCAAATTGCTCGGCAAGTTTCGCTTGTTAGGTACCCCGCCTTCACCGCGTGAGTTTCCACGGATAGAAATTACCTTTTCCATTGACGAAAATGGCGTTCTCAGTGTGTCAGCAGTGGACAAGTTATCAAGGAAGCAGATTAATGTCTGTGTTAAGGACACGAGTTGCCTGTGGGAAGAGCAGATCGAGCAGATGATTAATAAAGCTGAGAAGTTAAAGCAGGCGAGTGAGAAGCAGAGAAGTAAGATGGCAATGAGGAATATGCTAGAAGACTACATATTCACCATACAGTCGGAAATAGAGAAGGATGAGGTAAGACAACTGACATCGGAGGAGCAACGCAAAAGTGTACGCACGATGTGTGAGAACACACTTGGTTGGATGGACTTCGACCAAGATGCCACAAAGGAGGATTATGAGCATATGCGCAAAAAGGTGGAGAGCGTGTGCGGCTTCATTACGTCAGTGAAGAAACTCGGCTCGTCAACAGAGATTTCGAAGGCGAGGTCGCCAATTGGTAATTTGAATTGCCTCTAGCTCATTTGGTCCTGAAACGAGTAGTCAAAAAACTTGGAACCTCGTGACCATGCCGTGATTACTTACTCCTAATCCAAGCCACATGGTTGCTATCCTTTTTGCATTAAATTAATCTTTCATGCACCCAATTAGTCATTTATTTTGCCCATACGCATTCCTCCTAATACACTTCTTTTTTAATTCACCTACATCATGGTATCAGCCTAAAATTTTCAGGAGGGATTCTAGGGGTGACCTCTTCATAATTTCAATGGGAGTACTGCGGGTAATTCAATAATGGTCAATCGCTTTACGATACAAGTGACTGTAGCCAGGGTGGACATAACGCGGCAGATGGAGTAGGATCCCTAACCGAACTTACCGGTGGCGGAGGTATTCGTGTCAGATTTTAATGCTTCTGCGAGTTCTTTTGTGCCCATATACGCAATGATACCCAAACTTTTCATAATCTGTCTTTCTCCACGAAAACACGCGTATTGATAATGGCATGTATGCCATCAAGCCTAGTCAAGATAATCTAAGTCAGACATTGGCATATCAAAAATGATACATTGCGCTTTTCTAACAATGGGTAATAATTATTTCATTATGCATTTTTGGATCAGCGCTAAGTGCTGATGGCTGTAATAGGATCCGCAGTGGATCTTATCCAAAGTGTTTGAATAGAAAGGACTCTTTCTACCAAGAAGATCCTTTCCTTAGAGTGGAAGGCGCTGACCATGGGATTGGCGATGGGTGTTTAAGGACTGTCTCCCTAGAGGCTAAGGCAAATCATTATGTTGAATAAAAACCAAAAAGTGTGATATAGCGATACGTTGAAAGAGCTGCGTGGAATATGGCGAGTATGTGAAAGGACTGAAGGCCATTGGAAGGAATGAAGGCATGAATGCAGGCTATGAGGACTAAGTTGGAAAATTAATGATGCAGACAATAAGCGCAGAGATTCGCGCCCGATTTATGTTTGCTGAACTTACCGCCGTTTGCGCTCACCCACCTCAAGGCGCTTCACATCGCTGTTCGAGTTGTCTTAGTTTGAGTTTGAACACCGAATACTTTGTGTTTTCTATGTTGTGCTCCGCGCCCATATGCACACATATATGCTTTGCCATTTCAGGCCCCGTCACTCTACTTATTTTTTGAAGGCTCCACTCATATTTAATGAGTAGCGAAATGATATTATTATAATGGAAAATTGGTGAGCTTAGTCTGAAGCAACTTTGCCTATTCATATTCCTGCAAACAAATAGAGGCGTCGTTTTTTGAAAGAAGAGGCTTCTTTAGTAAGTATAAGAAGCAATATGTCGGATTAACGGAAAAGGGATTGTAGTTTAATCCTTGTAGTTGGCGCTGTTTAGAACATAAGCCCAAGATATCCTTGCTTGGCGCTACAAGGAACTCTGATTTAAGCACAGGTTGAGCATGTGTGCCCTGTCCCTTTAACCAGTTAGTTAGTCCCAAATCTCCTTAGAGTTGTTTTGAGTAAACGCTTAAAGCGCAGGGAGTTAAGATTGGAGAATCCCTAAGGAATACTGTAACCATTTTTGTTATCTAATGAATTGGTCACAATTTACCAGCGTTTCAAAAGAACACCATCTATCACACGTAGGACAGCCTCTTAAACCCTGAGGTGAATGCGGCTTAGGTGTAGGTTTAAGAGGAAAATTGAAGCACTACGTAAATGAAAACCTGACGATGAACAGTCTAGCCGTGTTACGCGTATGTCAAGACCAGATTTTCTACGCAAGTTCCCCACTTCAAAGATTGATGCATGAATTAATGCAGACCAAAGGCAGGTTTTACCTTTTTGGAACAACTTAAAACATAAAGCGTTTAGCTTTCAATCCAATTTCGTAAAGCCCATTTTGGCTGCTACTCATGACAAAGGGGCTTTCTCACCTTAGGTTCCAAGTAAAAATATGTTTTATGAAGAAATAGCGAATCATTGTACTTTTTGCCTCGATAGAATACCCAAAAATAGCAAAAATTTCACCTCAAATATCTGCCGTTTCCTGCACTTTGCAAGTCTACGATTAGTGTCGCATGAGTGTAACGAAGAGATTTTCTTGCCTTTGTTTTTGAGTTAAAGGTGTGTGCGTCTCGAAGAGGAAGCACATAAAAGAGAAAGTTTGAGAATAGCTACAGCATGTTGGTTTGCAATGATTACTTTTCTCTGCGATAGATCCCTTTCACCCAAACTGTAGCATGTCACAGGTAAAATTCATTGTAATCCTTTAAGTGGCACATACCATTTGTCTTTATAAATGTAAGTGGATCTAGCTGTTAGCTCACTTTAAACTTTACTAGTGTCCACAAGATCTAGCTTGGTTAACATTTGACTCTTTACTAAAGCAGCAAGATGAGGATACCACCGGCATGTTCTGTGGGCAGGCCTCCCCAAAATCAACCCACCTTTTGAGCAGAAGCAAATGAGAGGTCAACTAGAGCTGGTTGGCAGCTTTGCATTGTCATGGAAGCCGAATGACAACCCCGCTATTTCTGACATTGCACGTGATTAGCACTTTAATTTCGTAAATAAACCCCCTCTACTTCAGATAATGCCTACCTGTTCATAGTACCCGAAATACTAGTATTTTTTTATCATATGAGATCGTTTCACTCTTGCGGGAGCGAACGAGGGGATCCTGTAACACTAGACTAGCCTTCTTCCACATGTTAACTTGGGCAGACGATAAGTTAAAAGTAGCGAAACTAGACTCCCATGAGTTAGGAGACATTTATTGACATTAAATCTAGTTTTTAATGTAGACACCCAGTAATTTCATCCGTTTTGTCCATAGCTGTAATAAGTAACTCGGAAAAAAATCGCTTATCGGCGTGACACTCAAGTCGAAGCCTGTTGGCACCCTTCCGCTGACTGATTCAAAAGTTATCAAATAAAGTCAACTTTCGCTATTTTAGAACAGTAAGGGAACCTGAGACAGGATGCAGACGCATAGTTTTCCGTCGTTCGCCTTTCTTTATACTTCATAAGTGCTAAAACATTCACTCGATTGCCACATTACCGAAGATTAAAATGTTAGATGCTAATTGATTCTGCAGGCATTACTTGATTAGAGAGACTAGTTAATACTTTTCTGTTTCCTAATCGCCCAGATGTGCTTCGTGCGTGCGTTCGAATGAATGACTTTATGGGCAGCAGCCGGAGAGATTAGCCGTTGAAAAAGGACCCGATTTGGGAAAATTGCACTCATGTTTGTTCCAGCACTCAAAAACTATTCCTTGATGCACACGTTAAAAGAGTGCTATGAGGACACTTTAATCTCCTTATGTTGTTCCATGCATGATTGCCTATTTAACCATCGAGAGGGAGATAGATAAAGGATCCTGATCCATAGTCAAAGACAAATTCCAGCGAACAGGAGAAGGCAAAAGCAACACCCAAGACAGCAGACACAAAACATAATTATACACGTATGCATATAAGGTCTGCTTATTAGATGGGAAAACTCGTCATGACTCCTCAGGCATTGTACTATTCAAACAATCGCATGAATTGAGGCTAATTGTTCAAACCGGTTTGATTCTTGCCTTAAAGCAGCAAAATCAGCATTGTCATTAACTAAGTTTATCATTCCATGCACAAATGTTGCCATTATGAGTCTTAATGTAGCACATCCCTAGTCATCACAAACCTCAAATGAACGCGTGTCACAGATATGTGACACGACAAACGAACAGCTATACAAGGAGTGTAGAGACCGTTTTGCGAGCCAATCGTGCCAGTCACTAAATTTTCATGCAAATCAAGATGCTTGATCTCAACGCCATTGATCTCTTTTGGCAATTCTGCTCGGTTAGGAGTTTCGTCCGGCTCATAACTGGATTCAGTGGTAGAAAATTCTGCTGGCCATAAAGCGTGACCACAGTTGGCCAATGCAACACCGGTCGAAAGGCATATTTAATTTATAAATACATGATTCAATTCATTTCCCTGTGATAGGGTTTCCCGTCTGTTCCGTCTTGCCTTGTTGTTCTTACTTTTGAGCTGCTCGGTGGCATCTATCCTGCTGCAATTCAGCTAGTAGGAAAGCAGAGGAAGTAACATCAGTTCAGTTATTTCATATCCCTACACCTTAGCTCCTTACCTTTATTTTTCCACTTTAGCGCCATGGGAACGTCTCGCACTTCTGTATCCCTCACGCTTCTTTCACCTTTACCTCCCCCAAGCCCAAGATCAATTCTTCCCTCTCTCCTTCTCCTCCTCACCCTCATCGTGTGTCAGCGCCCTCCTCGTAGATGATTTGATTGACTAGAAAGACAGGTTAGAAGATCACGATGGGATAAAATGTGCTTTTACACCAAAATACACATAAGCACACACACGTTCCTACTTGTTTTCGTAAGACCTTAATCAAGATGTGCTTTCAAAAGGACGAGAATGAAAGTGAACAGTGACATACACACAAACTTAAGCGTAGATATATAGTGGAAACGGAGCGGACGGCTTAGACCGGAAAGCATATAACCTTACCCTTTATTGTAGGGCGTCATGGACTAGAAAGTGAGTTGGGCAGGTGAGAATTTGGTCAGCCTACAAATTACAAAGAGAGAAGTAGGAGCAACACGGCCACCTTAGCTCTCGAAAGAATAAGTAAAGGAGGAGTAAAAATAGGAGATGGAACTGAGGCGAAGTAGTGTGGGACAAACTAAAGGGACAGAGAAAATGATAGAAATGGGGAAGTAATGGTAATCCAAGCTAAGCTATGCCAAAACAAGATTAGGTTTCGTGTAGAGTGTGATTGTGTCAGGTCCAGTCTAGCTCGTGCTAATCTGACTTAGATTATGAATCCGTGCATCATTTAATCATGTCACAATCGAGGTCAAGAATAGTGGAGAGATGAAGGGGAACTTACAAAGAGGACACCGATAGACGATAAGGTAGGAGGGAAGGTGAGAGAAACTTAACAGAGGCAGAGGAGTGAGATGTTCTTGCGAAGCTAAAGTGAAAAATAAAGGTAAGGAGCTGTATTGTAGGGAGTACCCACTGTGCTCTTCCGAATTAATTGCATACGGGGAGCGCAGTCAATGTAACAATGCAAGGCGAAATACAGGTGAGCATATAGAGTGCAGTAGGAGACAAAGGAGACTTACCAAAGATGCGTAGGAGAGGGACATGAGAAAAAAGGCGTAGACATGAAACCTACTCTCTGCCCATTTCAAAGACGTCACCAGTTCTACCTCTTGGGTGTGCACCTCAAATTCCTAATGTCTGCGAGAAAAGAAAAGAAGACCTTAATTTACGTGGCATGGAGTTGTGTCAAGTTGATTAGGTGGGACAAATCAGAGTGTTGGGGCTGACTTAAATGATAACGCTTGAGGCACCTTATCCAAGCTTGTCATAATCTAGCCTAGGGAGCTAATCTTGCTTTTACTAATCCAGTCCATATTAGTTGGATCTGGTCAGGCCTAGACTTGCGTACCATGCTACAGTGCTTCCGCAGTGGAACATGAGTAATGGGCAAGTTGTTTTACATCAGCCGGTCTCTAATGCAGCTGCTTATTTAGGGACTTAGAAAATATTTGAAACATGAAGAGTAGGTGCGGCACAGCGAACGTAGTAAAGAGCAGAATGCTGATTAAAGGTGTCGGTGGCTCACCCCCAAAGATCGGTGTTAAGTTAACGAAGGGGCTTTTCTGATGACTGCCTTAATTCTACGCTTGGACGAATCGCTATTTTGCATTACGAATGGCGGTGATGGTCCATACACATCTTCCGTGGGAGCGATGCACCAGGAACATTCAGTTGAAAGAGACAGAGGAACAATTGAGATTAAGGCGAAGAGGTAAGAAGTCGAGGTACGGAGCTGCAATGCAGTGTTCTCCATCTCTTTCCTACCCCCTCCAATCCTTTCCAACAATAATTTGCCTGCCACTCATCTAAACCACTTGATTGAGTAAAATAAAAATGAACCGAGTTAATGAAAAAAAATTGCATTGATCTAAGCTACCAGTCAAAAGCCAATGCCATTCGGACATTTCCGATGGCGATTAGCAGCCTTGCCTTGAAGTCTTGGTAATAAACAGCAAAGTTTAATTGTCTAGAAGTGGCTACTGCTAGTTTATGCATGACAGACATAGTAAGAAACCATAAGATACAGTTAATTCTTACCAGATGCCAAGGGCAGATTGCTGATTCGCTCTTTAGAGGACTCATGATGATCAAATTATGCTCCAGTCAGACGCGATGCATTCTAGTGAAATTTATGGCCCGTAAATCCATTTTCACCCAGTAATTCTCAGTAACCAAGCCAAGTCTCTGGAAAAATACGGCCTGCTTCTGCCAGCATCATGGCACTTTAGTTTAGCAATGAATCCGATTTTCCAACGAGGTGAAAAGCAGTTACCGCTGATGACCTCGAAAATGGTGAGCGAGTTCGTTAACTTAAAGACTTATTCACTTAACAGAATTTGCAGCCGACAGTTGAAATGTGTCTTAAAAATTGCAACCATTGTGGTTATCTATTTTTGATCTTAAACGATGCGTGATCCACTACATTCGACGTCCGGGACTAAATGGTCAAGTTTTGTAAACTTTGTACTCATATCCAGCAAAGTTTTTTATTTCCGTTTGATTCTATTTCTGTTTTTAAACGATATATAACAGCGACGTTTCTCATCTACCCTACTTAAATGTTACCTCTCCTTCAAATATAAAACTGGATCTTCCCAGCTCCACTACAAGTGTAGCTTACATTATTCAGCGTTTGGCAACGCTATATATCACATAATAGTCACACCTTTGCACGAATCTGTACCTACGAAATGATATGGTGAGTAAGAGCAATCTTGTGTCCACCCCATTTAAGTATTTGTAAGCACAGCTTCAACGTTCATTAATGAGGTGGATTCATGTGTTTTCTGCTAACACATTGGCATTAAACACACATGTTCCTTAAAAAAGGCACACAACAATTTATTTACACTGAATAGACATTCATGTAAGTTGATTAGGTCCCGAACGGTTGTCCATTTATCATCTTTCCCCTAGTGCTAACTACGGAGTCATTTCAGTTGAGTTGGCGAACCGTGTGTTAACAAATTAATCTTCCCGTCCTGCGATTAAAGGGAGACATAAGTGCGAATATTGCAGAGGTGCCACTGAAGCAACACGCAAAGTCCCCCTTTACGGTGGGTCACTGTCCTCTTGTACCCACTTGATGAATTTGTTTCTCCTACTTAATTTCCTCCAATTTGGTTTCGACGCAAAGGCATTAGCGGTTGAGTTTGTAGCAAGGAGGGACACTTCCTTAGATCTGATATCCACTTGAATTAAGGCCATGGCCTCCAACAGCTGGAAGTGGACATCTCATAGACAACATTACTATCTCACAACTGTGCCAACGCGTGAACACTCTCGTTGCACATAAAATGCTTCCCCTTATGTAAGAGTGATTACTCAATTGGCAAGTGACGTGGCAATTTAGTAAGGCATCAAGCAACCATCATTACCTACGACTTTCAAATGGGAGTGCGTATGACTGTGCAGTTAGTCCCAGTCCTTTCCACCATTAGCTGCTCAATGGATCATTTTCAGCGATTGAAAAGCCTTCAAAATACGCCGAGTGGAAGTAGTGGAAACGAGCCTCAATAGGAGTTGACTAGACCGCAGAAACTTTAAATGATTTGCAAGACATCAGTAGACATTTAATGTGATGGCTTACGCATGCGGAGCGTCAACCTCGACTGTCTCGCCTCAAAGCTGAACCGCTTGCATTCCAAACGCTACTGTTTTCGTAGTCCATTGGAGTTACATTTGATGAACTTGGCGACGATCAGTCCAGTCTCCCCTATTTCGATGGTAATGCTTCCAAAAAACCTTTTGCAAATTAATTTCATACTCACGATTCAAACTGAATGCCAAATCTACTTCAATCCGACGGGTGATTTTCGTACCTGAGGAAACAAAATGGGCTGCAAAGCAACAACCTCACTCGTTGCGAAGCTATACGATAATTCGACCATTCTGATCTCCCAATTGGCACCCAATTCGACGATAGCGTGGATTACACGCGGAAGCACATTCGAAGTAGATTCTTAACTACCTCGACTTGCATTCACTCAAATCGCGCCTGCTGAATGCGCTCAAGACGCATACAGCTCGCCAATGGGGAGCAATTCGACGATCATTTCAAGAGTACACCCGCTGCATCCACCATCCACTACAAGCGTGAATGATTCTACCAACGTGGATTGTCACGTCTTGATTACAGTAGAGACAACAAAGTTAGGCGAATTCACTGTGGGTCGTGGGTCATGGACGAATGGGTTCCCAGACCTAATTGACCGCTTGAACCACTTCCTAACGGCCCATATCCACAGGACGCAGTTACTCCTTTACTTCTTTACCAAAGAAACACTCAAACACCCATGGAAGAGGTGGTGATGCCTTGTCTGAACTGTAGCAGTGGACCACCTCACCCCACACGCCTCATCCGCGTCAATCAACAATCAAATTTATCATCATCTGCGCAAACCCGTTCGATCCTCACCTTCCTCTGTTTGCAAAAGAAACAAGAGTAAGAGGGCGAAATTCTTGAATTTACTAATTATGGGAAATTCACAGAAGCATACGACACTGTAAAGACACCATTATAGCCTGGAAAAGAAGATGTAGGCATTTGGAACGGTAAGAATTCAGAGCTTTGAGAGTTTTACGCTGTTTCGCATTAAAATGGTGCCAGAAGACAACTAATCATTCTAGTGCCCCTTTTCCTTCTTTACTCATGGTCTTCATGAACTATGTGGTGGTAGCGGTGTTTCCGCACCGACAAATTGTACTTATCACCCGCTTTAGATAGCGGACCTCTCATCTGCATTCCATTCACACATCGACATTTAAACCTGCGAAGCGGAAACAGCAAGCAGCCCCGTTCAATACGAAGGAAATAAGGTCCAAACAGAGGTTCTAGTTTTATATCTGCATGAACAATCATAATGCAGCGACGTCATGTGAAGTAGTAAGCGATAACCCATGTTATACACGGAATAGGCATCATTTATCGAGGATGACACAGACCAGCCCCAGTGCCTGCGCACAAAGTGCGGAGATGAACCATCCTTCTCATGAAAGAAGGCGTTTACGATCGCCAACCCATTCAGCAATTTGACAATTGAGCGGCGTAGACGTCTACCGGTCAGTAGCGATAACGCAAATGTTGTCTTTCAGTCCATCCGTTACCTTTTTTTGTTAGGTGAACTTCTCGGTACCTGGCGTCTACTTGACACTGCTCAGTGCCTTCTGGTGCGCCTCCTATTAAAGCATCTCCTCTTCCATTGTGCCCGACTAAAAGGAAACCGCAATCGGGATGTTTACAAAACCGAAGTGATTAGATATGCATGGGACTGTCCCTTCTAAATGCCACGCCACACACCTACTGCGGCCTGATCATTGTCAGATGGATTCTGCTAAACGGTTTACTCTGATGAAACACAGACCACGACTACTCGTCTTACTGCTCCTAATAAGGACAAACTCTGGAGATCGCGGAACGGATGCACAGGTTGCGAAAGGTACTACACAAGCTAATTCTGTCCATGACCTAAGAGGCCATCCCTCTCAAAACGAAGCTTTAAGTGGGAGTGAAAATCACAAGGGGCCACTATAAGGGAAAATAGTACACATCGAGGGCTCATCCAAAAGCCAGGAAAAGGAACAACTACTACAAATAAAGCGTTTAGGATCTACTTATCAATTGCTTTACTTTAAGGATGGCAAGCACTTAGAGGCTCGAGACAAACATGACACAGGAAATGAGGTTAAGTCGATGAAGAAGGCTTAATTTCGGACGTCAAAGCCAAAAAGAGATCGAAAACCGGAAACCACTGATAAACTGGTTACAAGGTTGGAGACAGGAACAAAAAATCTGCGTTAAAATTGCTTGCCAAACCAAATAACTAAAACAAAGTGGCTACTTTTCCTCTGCATACCTTCAGAAAGGTGCAATTCCACACGAAAAAAGGAAAAACTCTTCGGAATAAAATAAAACAATGCAGGAAGGCGGTCTTGCAGAATCACTGCCAAACCTACATTTTGAGAAAAGAAATCAACCTGCTTAACTTTGCTCATAATATTTGATTCCGAGAAGCGAAAACCCTAACGCTCTACCAAGAGCCCGTAAATGGATTGTTGTCTACTCTTTACGCGATAACAAAAGGCAAAAGAGACTTCGGCTTGTCAAGTGATCGCTTTTAATCCTTTTTCAAAAACATTAGTCTTTACGAGGAAATTGCAGGAATGAAAAGATTTAGCGAAAAATAGTGCAGTAAGGGAGACGTGGTCAACAGAATAACGGGAGCTCTTTGGCACTCGTTCATTAAAAAACGAAATTGATCTTCAGTTATAAAAAAAAGGAGAACCAAGACCTGTGAACTTTCAATCACCTCCTCAAAACCACTTTAAAATTACACTACTTAATCGAACTCTCGCAAAGCGCTAAGCACAGACAAACAAGAAACGTATGAGAATGAGGAGAACAGCACAAAAGAAGTGACTTTATTCCTACCAACAGCAAAAAACAAAAACCATGGCAGAGCGGAAAGAAGCCATAACGCAGAGACCAAGTGCAAAACGCCTACGCACCAAGCACTCGATGGTTGGTCTCCTGTAATAGACACAGTTCAGTGCAATGAATCCTGATTGAGTCCGACAACCCTGTGGGCAGACCTTGACCGATTTACAGACACCGGTGAATAACAATGCAATCCCTAAGAAAGACGCTGATTGACAGTATTGACCACCGGTCATGGGTCCCGTGTCCATGTGGATGAACCCATGGCGATGAGGCACGCAACTCTTGTGTTCGCTTTTTGATGATGCTAAACAATTAACCAGCCAATACCGCCTTGCGCAATTCCCTACTTCAAAAGCAAGTCATGTGCAACAGGTACTACACTTACTCATTAAAAATGCCATTTCCTGCGCTTTGTGGGATGCCTAGTGTGTGACCTAGCCAGCCTTTCAGCATTGATGCATCTCATCTCCGGCAGCACCTTCACACCTGGAGCCACAGTACTTGACACCTGCCCCCTCCTCTTACCGTCAATCGGTACAAAGACTAGCAAACTGGGTATTCTACCAGCATAAAATTGGTGTTTTCACATTCTCTTAGTGGCTTTCCATTTGTCTGACCAAAGCGCCTTCTTCTAACATCTTAGCCATCCAAAGTTATTCATTTTCCACTATTTAAATGCACTGTAGGCAAGTCCGCCTCGGCCAGCCTCATATGCTCACCGCATGCTGACCCCTACACGTTCCGTGGGTCGAGAAGGGACAGTAGAACAGATCGACAGTTGAGAAAATAGGCTGATAAAGAGTTACAGAATGCCTGGAGGGTCATTAGACAGCCAACACTAGCTTTGCCGCTTCACCCAGCTCCTATCCCTGCATCTCTACCAGCCGGCCAACTAAGTGAATGAGCAAGAACAGGGGTGCAATTAACTTACAGAAAAAATCTAGTACTTTGCAAAGAAATCCTCCCAAAACAACATCATTAATGGATATGATGGTGGAAAAGGATACCACGAGTAGAGACAGAGGCGAAGACACTACTTGTAACGGCTGCCGTATCTGGCGCCTCATCGCTGCCGTATATACGCCAGAAAATAAGTGGTGTGCCGCAAAAAAGCACCCGTGCTATAGACAAAGCCAATTAATGTCACGGGATTGTGGTGAAGGCTGGACCGAACCAAGCATCAGACGCTTGCGCCCATTACTCTGGGTATGTCTATGTCAGTGGCATCCCCCTCCTCCTCCCAAACTACCTAGTGCACCTACAGCTCTACTGAATCGGACAAACGCACGACAGCACTCAGTCAATCGACACCATGTGCAATAGGCCAGTCAAGTGCACGCATGTGCTTCAAACGGTAGAACAAGTACCGTGCGCAAATAAGCCAACTGAGCATGGCGAGGCATTCCGCTCCTTTCCACCATGAGCAACTTCCATCCTAACCATTGTTAGCAGCAATAATGCGATCAAAATGAAGCAATGCATCCCAGAAACGCACCACGAGGGTGTCAGGAAGGTGTTACTTTTGGCATCACCGACAATCAGTTGTTCTGACGCAGACGAAGTGATCCCAACACGACCACTCACATCGGACAGGACCGTACCAACGTTCTAACTCCACATCTCATACCGATGAAGTGAAGCTGATCAAGAAAACCAGGCGGGTAAGTCCCTAGACAGCGAGATAAACAGATCTCCTCACCTTCGCTTGTCTATCCACCCATGCCTCCACCAGCCAATTAGCCCAATTGACAGATAAGTGAAAAGCGCGTAAGAAACGGATGAAGCTTAACGTTTACCGGTGCACATTTGCCTGCCTTAAGAGACGTCAACTGATTAATGGTTGTCGGGAATATTAACCCAGCTGATCCAAGGGAGACGCCAAACCTGTACTCTTTCCTGTCTCTGCGACCCTTCAGTCAACTATTAGCCCCACAGAAAAACAGCTAAAGCCAAGGCCAATTCCTACTATGGACTAAGAGGAGGGCGAAGATAACACTGAAGCTACTACATTGTTACAAGGCAAGAGGTGAAAAAACCGAGGCAATCAGTGGGTTGCCTTCCAAGTCATCTCCGTGACAATACGTTTCCAATACACACTCCATTCATAAGTATTTCGAAAGCAGGTATCCAAGGATGCTTCCTTTGACAATAATAAAAGTGCACAGTCCGGTGGTTTGCACAAGAAACACTAACCAGGCAGATTCAAGTAACATCAGCAGAAGAAACCTACGGAATCGCTCAACATTTAGCAAAACTTGAATGCGCATTCAAATACCAGATCGTCCTCCTCAAATCCACTAAACAATAAGTAAAGCAGCAGCAAGCTTTCCAACCACAAGTAGATTAATTAGAATCTACTCATTTGATCAACTGTGCGTAGTGTCTGTGCTACTCTTTTGAATGTGTAAGAACACTTATTTGGAACCATTAATTACAGTACATCGTGGATGCCCACACGTGCAATGAAGCAAACTGCCGTATCGCTACCCATCAGCATCCAGCACATTCAATCCGACAACTACGAATTTACCACACTTTGTTTGTGATAAACACAAACAACTTGCCCAATCAAAATTCTCAAGAAGCACATGCATATATTCATTGAAACACGCTAAACACAAACCTCCCTGGTCAGATTAGAATGGAAAAAAAAACGAGTAATGGACGAAAGCACACCATCTACCCTTCTAAACGGAAAGCGACAACACGATATGCGCAATGGACAAATTCAGCCAGAAGTCAATGAGCGCAAAAGTTAGAACTGCCGACAGTTGAAGTAAGCCGGTGCTGGGTGAAAGCACCTAAACAACTGATGGCAGCAAACAAGCGAAACTCGTGGGAGATTAGAAAATAAGAAGGGACGGTTAGTCCTAATCCAGCCTTGGATTCCCATAGAGCAGACTGTGACTGTGGCCAACGCAAAAAACTACACCTCGAACTTAGGCGTAACACCTCATCCAAGTTGACAAAACGGCAAATAGAGTGCATAAATGGGGGCTTTTCAAGTATCCATAAATGTGCACCGAAACGCACCTATTAATCGGTAAGTCACTTTCTTCATGCATCCACAATTAGCACACTCAATGACGTGGCACGACATCGCTTGCACCCTACTTCGTTGCAGACTTCCAACAACTTCGACAAAATCCCATCAGCGAGCGCTGACTGTCGAAACGCCCTTCAGCAGCGGCACAGCCTCAACGAAATACTTGTCATTTGCAGACTCAAAGGAAATATAGCCAATGTGTTGCTCCATTTGTTCAGTCTGCCCCACTTTGCGCAGTAAAGTTCGAGGTTTGCATCCACCCATCACCTGCGTCACCAAATGCTCCATCCAAGGAACATCCTCGAATCTGCAGGAACAAACTGAGACCTAAAGAAACAATGTCATTCAATGCGGTGGACTGATACGCAGTGCGACGATGGAGAAACTGCACGTTGATGCCTCAGTCGCAGCAGTCTTTACGGCCATGGCTTAGGCTTGTTCCGATTGTGTCTGCTGAAGTCACAGGAGGCGACGTTCAGTTCGTCAGTGGATAAGAAGGGAGGGCACAGCTGCTATATCTGCATTCAATGAGCACGACAAATTCCATTGGCACGGTTGCTGTAACAAGTTGGGAAATGTGGCTGTCACATTGCATTTATGAATAGACTTCGGGAAAAGGATACACAACGAATTCATTGAGGCACAGCACAAATCACACCAACTTCTAGGCTGAAGTAGAGAGCATGAGAGAAGTCATACTTCAAATCCGACCTTTATCAGCGATTCCTTGCAGCGCGTTAGATGCACCACCACAGACAGGTGCATTCTTGTCATCCTTAAAGTTCAGACCATCGTTGACTTCACGCAAAGCCTAAAATAAAACAGTTTCTTTCCTTCCTGAACTAACAGAACTTATCCGACCGCAACCAAAACAGGCGACGCACCCGCCAAATCGGCAGATGATATAGTAAAGACGACCGGTGACATTAAAACTGTGAAAATTGAAGAACCACTGTCTGGCAAATAGCATTTAATTTTAAGAATTCTCGGAATTATCCAGAAATCACAATCAAGCTTGGCCTTAGAACAAATACTAAAATTTATCTTTGCGAGTGTATAAAAACTGAATGCAATTCATCTTCGAAAATTGATGTACAGCTACGAAAAACTGCATACTATTACAGTCTGTTACAAACCTATTAACTTAGATGACAGGGCATCGATGCAGCCCTTACGGGCAGTGAAAGAATGGCCTCTGTCGTAATTATTAAACAATGGACAGCGAGGGCAAATGCAGTTCAGCCTCGGAAATTGATTATTTAAAAAATTGCATCCTATCATAGGAAGCATTATACGTCATGCAAAATTGACCGCATTTATCCTAAAAAAGGGTATCAGAACATTATGCACCAAATGTGAGAACTGAAGTGCTATCCTCCTTTGATCAAAAAGGTCAGAGCTAGCAAGCTTTATGGCAGTTTGGTTACTCGGGCTACTATCTTCCGTTTCGCCTCCGAGGAATTCTGGCGAAACCTTCATTTCTAGGTGTGCGATGGCTGCCTCTTCATCTCTCAAAGCTCCATTTCGACAATAAAAGTATCGCACGAATCCCTCGTCTTTAGTACTGCCCTTATTGAACGCCCTTCTTCCAGTCATTAAAGTTCACACTTCATTTTCACATCCGATCAATGGCCCACCTTTGCAGAGTCACAGATGCAATATTAAGCGATTGATGGCTATAAACCTAGCAGTGCGGCGTGGACAAAACAATTGGTAGGGGTTAGAACGTTTCTATACGGCATGAGCTGTAAATGTTGCAATGGGCGGAAGCAAGTACGCATTAAATCGTGGGGCATCTTCGCCTCCTCCCCTGCTCCGCGTGAAAACTAACAACCACACTCCAACAACAAGTCATCACGCTTAACGCTCACACTTGTGGACATCATGAAAAACCAATGCATCGTATGAAGGCTCATAATAATATCACCTCACATCGGCTTCACCTCACACCATACCGTTGTTGTTGTTACTGTTAAAGGTCTCAAAACCTGGCTACTACCTTAGACTGGAAAAAATGCCAAAAGAACAAGCAAAAGTGGTGTTATTGTAAACATATGATTAGAGCTCACTCAACTTGTGCCACACACACTGTCTCATGGAGGAGTACTTACCAAGGTAACGCCCTCCTCCCCTTTCCCTTTTGAATGCAGGCTCGGCGCCTACACACGCCGCACCCAGTCTTCCATGATGTTAGGACCCTCCTCCAAGCACACAGGCGCACCGCTGCCTGCCTGCTTATGTCCTGCGTGAAGGAATAGTCCACACTGAGGAGGAAGAGCAGGGGATCTCTCAATCGCATTCATTGCTCCTCTAATAATTGCTTTAACGCCACAGCTGTCGCTGCCGACACGGATGAGTTCAAAGGCCCTCGGTGCAGTCTCAGTGGCTTCCCATGGATCGGCTTCTACGTCCACATTCCTCCTTGCCATTATTGCCACCGCCGACAACAACGATGTGTTATTGTTAACAGGCAGCCTAATGAGTCCGTGACGTTGAGAAGTGCCACGTAGCCAGCGGTGCGGACAATAGCGGCGAGGCAGCCAGTGTTAGTCAGAAGCCGACTATTACAACAAACACTGCACTGACGAGTTAGGCGCACAAAATTGACATCGAGTGCTGCTTACTTAAGTCCCCATGCCTATCACATAATAAGGTTCAGGAAGAAGTAAAAATTCCCTTTCGTCGTACTTTGGACCCGCAATCACTTTGGCACCATGTAAAGTCAAGTGCTTGGTAAGTTCTCCTCCCCACCTTCCCTCCCACCAAATAAGGCCCCATTTACCACAACATCACTCCCTCCCTATTTAAATAATCCTCCACCTACCTACCTACTTCAATCAATCCCATCACCCCATTGTTCAGCATAGCAAACGAACACGAAAAAGTGTCGCCATCCAACAACCAACCGAAACTCTTCAAATTTTCTCTCACGAACCTCATTAACAAAAAAGAGTCCTATACACACATGCACCCAAATTCACGAAAAAAGGGCCACCTATAGTAGGTATGAAAAAAACCTCTGAGACGCTTCTCCTTCTCTTCCTCCCCATCTTTTCAGTGTTGACACAATCACCAGCGCAACTCATTAATGTGATAATAAGCCCACCCCCTCCCCCTAATCCGTCAGTGCTACACTCCAGTTAGTCTGCTGAGCTTGTGAACATGCCCTTCTCACCCAATGCTCGTGCCCAACTGCACAAAAGGTCACACTCACCGCCATACCATCCAACACACACCGCCAACGTCCATCCCGAAACCCACATTGCACAACCGAGACAAAGACACCTCTGCCAATGACTTCACGAACTCGTATTGCCTACCACTCCACAGACTCATCGAATGTTACCTCATCACCACCACCGCCGCCATCACCATAGTAACTATGTAGCATCCAAAAAGGGTAAAGGTAAACAATGGAGGAGCCGATGTGTGAATATCCAATGCGCTGCAAAGTTAACACCTTAAAACATAACCACTGATAGGCGAAAACAACTTAACATGCAAGCGTTTAAGAGTGCCACGAAGTACAGGCTGCGCAGTGATGTAAAAGCTCCTTCCTCCACGGATATCATAGCGATGAAAGTAACGCACCTTTTACCACACATAAAATGTAAAAGGATCTACGAATAAATGACTAAGCATGCTTCCACCCAAAACAAGAACGTACATCGAGTCCACTGCTGAACAGAAGGGACAGCTACCACTCATTAACTGCAATCGAATCTTATCGGAGGGGCGTGTGAAGCGATAGGTAAGGCGAGATTCGAAATTCACTGCCGCCTCATAATGCCTCCATTCTTCGCAAAACAACAATTTTTGACGACAGCTTCAATGTTCAACCCATCGAATGCAATGGAAAATATGGCGAATCCTTATTAGCAAAAATAATGGGTGGATGCCAAGCCCTTGGTAAGGTTACAACCCTTCTCAACAAAATTACGACTCATCAATCAAAGTCCAGTCATTAAGGAGCAAACTAATTAGCGATTTGCCAAAAAAATCTTAATTTACCACATAAAGTATTGTACAGCAAGAAATCAACCTAATTAGACCTTACAGTTGGAAAGCAAAACATCTTAACAGTCACATTATGAAGTCTTCGCGTTTACTCCAGCAGGTAGACGTATAAAGGAAGCCAATTGGCATACAAAAAGCCTGATAACAAATAAAAAACTAAAACCAATAAAAATGTGCCAAATACTTACCAGATTTCCAACTTGTTCGAGCAGATCCAGCCCCAATAACCGAAAGTAACGGCCACTAAGATGCACACCACTTATGTGATTCACGTGCAAAGCTAGCCAATCACTTTGTCCTCGCTCGATAAAACAAATAGACTTCTAATTCTTATGTATTTTTAAAAGCACGAAGTTGTTGCAAATGCCTAATTTTTTTACTTTTAGCAGTAAATATTAAAAAAATTTGGCAAAATTTTTGTATCAGGCGTTAGTAGGAAAACTGGCATCAAAACCTTGAAATAACAACGCCCTAGAATAACGTTTAAAGAGCCACAAACTTGTGTATGCAATCTGATTAACAATGTAACGCCCGTTTTCACTGTTTACTTGTAGATCCTAATTGTTATCACGCTTGATATCGGCAACTAAGTTAATTTATAAAGCCGACTGTAATGTACCTTTTTATTATTTATTGTAGCTTTGATTTAATTCGGTAGACTTATGATATCTGACAGGAACTTGGATAACTCCGTCACCTGAGGTCTGATAGGCAGACAAGTGATGAGCACAGCATCCGCAACGCCGTTGGACATCCATCAACCTTCCAGACATTTTATTATTAACAGAAGGAAGATGTGAAGTAACTGGGTCGAAGTGTACAATCCGAAGCGCAAATTCAAGCTTACATAGAAAATTTAAAAAAGAACGGACAGCATAGAAGCATTGACGTAGGTGTGAATCCAAACAAGGATTGCATCGAAAACACTTGCCTTGGAAGGATACCACACATAATGACGCGATAACGAGGCCCTCAGATTGGGTTGTTGGTCGATCGAGAGGCCATGTAATGCAGTGGTAAGCGCTGAGCAGAGTTCTAAAATGTTGCAGAGGACAAATGCAGGGTTCCAGACCTCCTCCTCAAATATGCAGACAATACCCAACTCGGGCAATAGATGTATCAAATAAACACAAAGTCTATACAATATTCTCTTCTGGCAAGTCAAATATCTTGCGTATTGGTTATTCGGTGCTTAGTTTAGTTGCGTAAATTAATTTGGCTAAGTATCTCCAATGTCATCGCAAAGTCGTTACCCGTGCAGCCGAATTTAAATGGCATTTGAAATTGAAGAGAGCTAGGATTATAGCCTTGTCTGCCTCAAATTGCGTGCATGCGTATCCTCAAGATTGCAGTGACACTCGCGTGTATTTAGGAGACTGAGATTAGGCCATGCCTCTTGTGAAGTGCAATGTTTGTAAATGTGGGCACATCTAATGAGGAGTGTTGGAAACTGCTACCAAACTGGGTGACTGTAAATTACACAGGAAGATCAGGAAGAGGAGGAGGAGGAGGAGGAGGAGGTATGCCTTCATTCAAAAGCAATCGGTGTCCTTGTCATTTCCTCAGTGGCCATCAACGACTACTACGACGGCGACGCACTAGATGGTGCCTGATCTTTAGAAGTAGAGTGAAGGCTTGACGTCCATCTGAGTGAAGGTCTGTGGGGAGGAGGACGGAAGCATTGTTCGCATCTTAATTGAGCCCAAGAGTCGAAGCGGGATGAATTGCCATTGACCGTACAGAGCTCGCTAACAGAGAAACATTGTATGTAGAGAAAGCAACGAAACGGCATTTGAAGGCCTTCTTGTAAGAGTAGCGCAATGCGCGCATCGCGATACCTCCACCCTCTTCATCACAATAAATGCGGTAGCATTACCTTTTCAGCACGCTGAGGCAGCACGAGAAGCCTCCTTACTTTCAAGATGAATGGGGGGAAAATGTCTGCATGCACGCATGCTCGCCTACCCAAACCGCTATCAGCACAACCCCAATACAGGAAGGGAAGGCTTAAATTTAAGAACAGCGTGTGCTCCATAACAATACAGTCCTAACAGTGGCAACTAGTGGTGTAAATGCTTCATTAGTATGTTTCCAAAGAGGGTTTAGGAGGAGAAGGAGGGCGATTGGCGTTGCAACTCCCTTATCCCATCCGATGTCTACCTGCTCGTACTCTTCTGCTAGAATGTTATGGAAGTGGGATTTGATTGCTACTGAATTGGCGCTCGGTAGGAGTTGCACATCGAGGTGGATATTGGATCGGACATTGGCTAGGGTAGCAGGAGGGTTGAAGACAGTCCGAGACCGAATAAAGGGGGCGATGAGAATACGAAGGAGAAAAGGGGTATCCGTCTGCATTTGATTTGCTAATTAAAGCACTCTGCCACGTTATCAACAAGATGATGATGGTATTTCATAAGAAGACGCGGTCATTGGCGAGTCGTGAGCAAGTTCCTCAAAGTAATGTGATGGAAGGTAAGGAGGAAGAGCACCCTTTTTCTTACCGTTGCCAAACCAACTATCACTTCTTTAACAACTAGTCGTAAGCGATGTGAGGAAGAAGGGTGATTAAGAATGAAAATCCACCTGCCAGACGATGACTTTGCTGCGTACCTACCCACTCACCCACCCATCTACAAAGTCCCGCAAGCAGTGTAACCGCTTACACTTGTCAACTTCTCATAACTGATGAGCCAAATCTGACTCAACCTAATAAATTGTGGCATTGCCATCGCGCACAAACCTGCTACATGCTTCTACGATATTCCCCTTAGAATAAATTTATTAGCATTTGCAACTGAAAGACTTGAGAAGTAACGCGAATCCGCTCAGAGGACGTGACGAAGTCATGGAAGGCGCCTAGCCCTGAATAATTATGTCCGTTTTCCTAAATCCCCTGTCCCTCCCACAGAACAAGTTGTATGGATGGCAAATTGCTTTGCAGCAAGAGTCCATGAATGAAATGCCAACACTCATGTACCGTTCCATAATAACATTGGATTGTGGCATGCATTCGAATAAAACAATTATAGTGAAGAAATGACTAAGAGCATTATTTGATTCGAGGTTCATTCCTTGTTAATTTTAAAAGAAGAATTGCCATACTAAAGGGGATGCTGTATGGTCTAGTTGAAGTACTTTGTTTGTGTGAGCTACCGGTTTCGGTCAGGGTCACAGAGATGGCCATATTGCCCTAGCAGCGTAGGTTGGCCTCCGGGCCATGCCAGCAACTCATTTCCCTCTGTCTGTTGTTCTACACCACTTCGCCTTGATTTAGTCTCCTACTTTCATTCCCCTTCACTGATCCTTTTGAAAGCAAAAATGGGATCGTTATTTTTTACTTCTCACTTCGTAATTTGTGTGCTTAACGAATTTTTACCTGCATATCTCACTGCTCAGTGCTTTTCTCCGTTGTAAAAAAGCCCTTTACCTGCTGATCTACAATAACGGGTAAGACTGTGTGCTTTCCACTCTAGACCATCTGCTTCGTTTCCTATATGTATTTACGCCTGTCTGCCTGTATTCCAAGTTTGTGTATGCGTATTTGTCTACTTTTCTTTTTCGCCCTTTTGGAAAGTCACCTTGATTGAGGTCTCACGAAAAGGTAGGAATGTGTGTGCGCTTAAGTGTGTGTGTGTATGTAGGTGTGAAGACGCAATTCATCTCATCCTCACCTTCAAACTTGTCCTTCTAGCCGATCAAGGACAAAGAAGAGGGCGCTGAAAGACGATGAGATAGGAGAAGAAGGAGATAGGAGAGAATCGATGCTGAGTTCAAAGGAAGTGAAGGTGAGAGGTGCGTGAGGGATCCAGAGGTGCAAGACGTTCTCGTGGCACTAAATTGAGAAAATAAAGGTAAGGAGCTGAAGTGTGGGGACCAAATCGAGCACTTCATGCACACGTGTATTACCCTGAACATACACTTTTTTGTTCACCTCTATTTTTCAATCCGGTAGGTGCTTGATCATCCGTTCTTACTCCAATCATCCATGCTACTTTACAGTGCCTAAAGCGTCTGACCATTGTATAACAAACATTAAACGCAACTTGGTATGAATGACTTTTAAACCTTTTGTTGCGCCAAGTAGACGTTAAGATAGATTGCCATGCGTGCATTTGCTCTACTTTATGTTAAGTGTTTCAAGCTTTGTGTTTCGTAAGGATGTTAGGAGAATGACAACCATCCTATCCATGTTCCCTCCATGTCATGCAATTCTCTAGCATCTTACACCTCGTCGCTGCTAAGTTTTGGGATAAAATGTCGGCACACATAAAATCATACTTAGCGGCCATCCCTACGCGAGACAGACAATAAAGTAGATATTTGTGCAGCTGAGTGAGGAATTGGTTTAGATGGACTTGCAAGCAGAGTAGTAAAAGGCATTCACTTGAGTGAAAGAATAAAAATTTGCAGAAGAGTAGATTCGTCAGTTGCTACTGGAAGTGATGCGCGGTCGGAGTGTAGTTACCTTCGGTCTACTTCTCATCAAACGCCTCCACCGTCTCTCTCTCGATATTAACCTCGCCTGCAGCTCCCTTAACCTCCACTCTTCTATTTTAAGGAAGCCAGAGGGCCAATGGAAAAAGAAATTGCAGAACTTAAGGTTAAAGTATTTCCCTTCTGTTCTCTCCTTTATTCGCGTGCGTCGCTTTAGCATTGTCGCGACTGATGTCCTAGTTTATATCCGAGTGTAACGTTTGATAAAAAACTAAGACTCCTTCAACAAAGTCGATCGCTTCATACTTCGCTCGAATGCATGATTAGATAAATAGGCAAATAAAATAGACTCATACGCATATAGAAAAATGGGAGACGAGAGTAAGGAAGGCAGTTCTTGACGTGCTATAAGTGCACAAAAATTAGAAGTTTATTTGCTTTATTGGACAAAACTAAACCGATCAGCTAGGTTTGTGCGCGATGTACGTAAGTGGTGTTCATTTTTGGTGGCTATTATTTTCGGTTAATGGGCTTTAATTTGCTCGAACAAGTCGGAAACCTGGCAAAGTTTGCTGCATTTCGACTAGTTTTGGTTTCTCAATCTGTTATCAACGCCTTTTCGTGTCGATTGGCTTCCTTTGTACGCCCACTTGTTATTAGTAAACGCGAAGGCTTCATACTGTGAATGCTAAGACGTTTTGTTTTGCAGCCGCAAGGTCTAGTCACGTTTATTCTTACTGCGCAATATTCTGGGTAATAAATTAAGGCCGGTTTGGCAATTTGTCAATCATTTTATTCCCAATCACTGTGGACTTTGATTGACGAATCGTAGTTTAGTTGAAAAGAGTTTTACCTTTAACATGCGCTTGGCACCTACTCATTGTTTTTGCTAATAAGCATTTATTGCAGGCCTCATTGTTCACTCGCTTATCCGTGTATTTGCTCGGTTCCACCAGGCCTGTCAAAATAAGACTTTGAAGGATTATTTAGCTTGTGGCAGAAATGAATTTATCTAACGTTAAACAGACGCTAAAGCAAAGCCTAACAAGCAGTCAATAAACATCCTGAAGTGCTCACGAGGTACACACAATCGACTCCATGGATGCATGAACGCAAAATGAAGGGATGAGAAACAGGTAGAATTGGCACTGATGGACATGAATATGAAATGGACGAATGCTGAATGGTTGGGCGGATGGAAGAATGGTTAGGTGCGTATGGGACATGCATTCACTGGGGTAAATTTGTGCTCCATTAATTGTACGCTGCTAGCCTCGATACCAATTGCTGCACTGAATCGCCTACAGCTCGTATTTTCATGTCAAATACAGATTTCACGCTATATTCCCACGTGCGTGTAAGCGCTACTTTTTGACTTTTCCTAACTTCTCTTGTTCCTTCGAGGCAGACAAATTTCATTAGGATCTGATGTTAACAGTCGGGTAGGATCGCATTCAGCCTACTCCATCCTAACGACAATATCCAATGTGGACTGTGAAAATTTCTCTGTTCCCTATGATACACGACAATGATCGACTAAATTGCTAGGGATTAGTCAAAAGCGATGCCCTCAAAATGTGTAAGTGAAGTCCTTACGCACTTCTGTGACCCTTCCGAGTACTTCTACATGTACGAGCTGCGCTGCCCAATTTGTTCAGTGAAGTGGCATTTGAGATATTTCCATTGAATCGCCTCAGTCACAGCTCCAACGCTACATTGAAAATAACTTTCACATTGTTAGTTCGATTTTTGCAGAGGAGGACTCTTGAATCCCTCCACGTCCGTTGCAAGTTGCGTGCACTTCAAGATGATTTTGTGTTCCTTTACTACAGAAGTTTGCATTCAGACCTTTTATTAATTGTTTCAACTCAATCCACCGACGTGACATAAGCGGCCAGCAGCTGATATTTAGAAACTACCAGTGGTTAGTTATGAATGTGTTTTTCTTAATATTTTAAGCTAAAAGCAGAAGAACGTGTTTGACTTCCTCCCTTGCGATTGCCCTTGCGTCATTGGGAATAATTCGCACAGCTGAAAGCAACAAAGTACATCCGGCGTTCTACGATCATCCGCTCGCTAATGCGTCCCTTGAAAATATCAACTTTCGTGTGGTTCCTGGATCTCGTATAAGAATTGCAAGGTTTTTCTTAGTTGTCTTACTTCTCTCCCTCCTCAATCGCATCTACATTCTTCTATGCCTCCTTCTCTGCCGCATTCTCTCACTGCCAGGCATCCGAAATGAGAAAATTCTGAGCAAGCCTCACAGTGCTCCTCAAAATATATGCGATTTGGTAACGTCAATCCTGACACTGCCACATCCATCGCCGCTGCTGCTGTTAAAGACAATTGAAGTTGGCTACCTCGCCGGATGAGACGGAGACGTGCAAACAGGTCATTTTACACACACCAGAACAGCACAGATGAATCTGAGTATCTCATCTAATGCAATGCGACTCTAAAAATATGCTAACTTGCTGCCTCAATAATAATCCGTATGTCCCAAAGGACTTGTAAAATTATAAGCTCAACTTCCCACATCTCTTCTGTCTTCCGCACTCGACTTGCTACTTGACGAGCAGATGAGGCTGGTTAGACTAGGGTGATATACGCTTACTACTTAATCCATCTTCCTTGGTTCTTTCAAAAACGCAAATCTACCAACATCGGGGCAGTCCGTTTCGCAGCAATCATGGTGATTGTAGGCATTGTACCAACCAGAGCACCAAGACTTGTTTAGCACTTTTTTTTCAGTCAGTCCCATCGAGGACTTGCATTTTTTCAAATTTCCGGTTAAATGTCGCAGAAATTGTAGCTTCCTTCAATGTTTGCTTCTTTTTTGTCGATACAACGACCACAGCTGCCATTGCAGTGTCTCCAATCGCGTGATATGATACTCCCAGCTGCATATATCCTTGCCATCTCACCGTAAGAAAATGCGAATCGGGGCGGATTACAGCGAATTCAAATGTGTAAGTATCTTTTACCGGCAAAATTTGAAATAGTAGGTTTCAACAATTTTCTCATCCTCACGAACCAGAACTCCGTCCAGTCACACCCTCCATAGGCATTGTGAACCGCTCTCATGTTTCCATTTCTACAGTCTCTCCCTTGAGTTATCCCACTTAAAAGCTCAAGAGTAATCCAGCCTCATGTTAACTTATTAGCGGCCTGAGAAGTCGGAACAGTGGGCGATTTGACCGCGATCCTCTCATCAGGCGCTTACAAACGAATCCCTTTGCTTAAAATCATTGCACTACTGGGATTATGCTGCGTCGATCTGGGTTAGTACACATAAGGGCGACAGAAGTGGAAAGCTCGGGGTCGCTGACACACTCCATGGCGTTTTTCTGATTTATATAGAATTTATGTTGCGTTTGAATATGAGTGCATAATCCACCCCTTCAACTTTCCTCTCCCTTATCGTTTCGAACCGACCAAATTTCGATAGATTCCAAATCACCGACACCTATTACAACTGCGTCTGGAGAATGTAGTGAGCAGAAGCAATGCAAAACACGTGAGCAGCTCTTCAGTTTCTCCATCTACTTCAATTTTTCTAACCTATCTTGCTTTGGGATAGATTATGCAGAACTAGAATTAGAAATAATGCACAATTTGTTTCGCTTGGGCTCCGTTCAGTGTAAGTTCCCAACCTTGATACGGAATGCTTAAATTAGACTGCCTACAACTCCAAATCTCACGTAACTATAAATGCTATGCAGCATTTGTACACATGTGTTAATTTTGGTGATTTCTATGGCCCTCATCTCTATTTTTATTTTTATGTGGAACGATCTCACTTTGATCTGGTTGTAAAATCAGCAGAAGGCATCTCTGTCTCTACCATGGTGACCACATCTACCCAGGTCTCCCAAAACACATCCGCCTCGTCGATGGCCACCACACACCAATGCTTCGGCCAAACAAAGATAGTGAACAAAGCTGATTAACTAAATTCTAGAAAATTGGCAGAAGAAGAGGTCAAGCATTATTTAAGGTAACGTATCCTCTTCCAGCATCAAAGATGACGAGAAGAGATAGCCGATTCGAGACTGCTGGTGCGCTTAGAAGAGAGAGAATCCCATGCCAGCAAGGTGGTGAAATGCATCACGTTGTCGTTGGATGGTAGCTGTCAATTCCGTTACACAATGGCATTCACCAATAGAACTGTTTGACACGATGAAGGACAGGAAGTCTTTTGAGATAAGAATATCAACATTTCTTAAGTTAAATAGACTAGAATGTTCAAAATGCTGAAGTGCTAGGTGCAATCTACATTGCACAATCTAAATTTATTTAGCCCACACTATAGTCAGCTTTGCCCAAAAATGACCCATTAGCCTCAATTAAGTCGCTAATTGTCAATCCCATCCCCATGATATGACAAAATAGCAGGACGACTTATAACAGCCACACTTGGCGCCAATTACAGGGCTTCCCCTAGGCATTCTCATCAAGGCTACCAACCATGAACAAGAAAGACAACAATAAAAGCGCAAATTGACTTCACTACTGCTAAGAACATGATCATTTTCTTCGCCTGCGTGCGTTGCCAATTGGCGCATGCTTTCTATCTTCACCAATGCCGATTTTCTTGGAGAGCACATCGTAACATCCCCATTTAATTAAACTGGAAAAATTGCTGATGAATCGAGATCCATAGCATTTGATGCACCATAGTCGCCAGTTCTCCGTCACGGCAGCCAGTGGGGAGTTTTCGAAGCCACCAATGCTCTGGAAGAAATTGGCGAGACACTCCATCCCACTCGACTCATCCAGCATTGAATCGATAAGAACAGCAATAATTAAATGTTGGTGAGATGCAAGCGACTCTATGGCGTCTGTTAGATTAGTCTTGGAGAACGAGGAACCAGCCACAACATAGATAGTGCAGTCGCAAATAGCAAGTCGGCTCTCTGCGTCTGTTACATAACATGTGAGCAGCCCATGAGGAGGTTCATAAACAAGGACATGTCCACTTACAGAGGCCCGATGCAGCCGAAACGGTACCATGTTCACGAAACTTTTCTTTGCTAATTTACTTAGCAATGATTTTCTATGCATCATTCTATCCAACTCTTTTGTCGCTTCTTCATCTATGTCTGGCATAATGCGAAAGTTGACAGTTGTGTGCTCACGATCACACGCAAGGGTAGATAGGAAGCGGGAGTAGGAATCTGTTTGCACCTTCTGGTATAGGATGGCTTCAGGGGCATTTCGGAAGGAATTAGGCGAAGATTGGGGGAAGAGCAGCCGGCAGAGGTGTTTGTCCACCCAGGTAAACTGGTTGATGTGCTGACACAGGAGAGTGGAGAATGGCTTTGTTGAGCCATTGAGCAGGTGGATCTCCATACACGCATAAGGCCATCTTTATATCAGAGCGGCAAATCAGCCCATAGACATCCATCGACAGCCATTTGGCCATTCAGCTGCTGTCTATTTGCCCTCTCGTGACCAAATTCACTATAAATTTGTATGAGGGCATTGTGGGTGCCTAAGTCGAGATGAGCTTTCGTGAGTTTTACTGTTGCTATCCTCCTCATCATTAAGAAGAAGGAGCGCTGATGTGTAAAGCCGTTGCTTCCTTAAACGGTTTTGTAATATGAGCCACAGACCATCTGTGAGGTCAAAGCAAAAAGTGACTCCAAAATAATCAAAACTGTGAGATATCGCATTTTAAAAGTTAGTATTTTGGTTGCAAAATCGGCAATAACGAAATTCGACGATTATTAAGTGTAATTATTAGATTGTGTCTATCCTAAAAAGACGAAAGTAGTAGCTGCTAAATAATAGTTGCATCCCTCACCGTGAGGTAAACTAAAAACAAGTAAGCGAAGCAGCTCTGCTACTGCTGGACTAACATCGGCAGCAGTCTCGGTAGCACCTTTTACGACCACTTCCATATTGCCTCAGTCTGCATGTCCGTTGCGCTAGTCAGGCACTTTCCAAAACCGAAATGTTAGTTCTAAGGGCTAGTTGTTGCTAACCATGTATCCCGTGTAAGTGAAGAGGAGGGAAAACTTGCTATATGTGTGAGAGTAGCATTTGCCACAGCCAACTGGGCGCAAGTCAGGGGGGTTAAAGAGGGGTCAAGAAAGGGGAAATCATGAATGCAGCTGAGAGACGTTGAGAGTGGAAGCTGATTTGACCCCACCTAATTTAGTGACCTCACTCCCACATCGCTTCTGTGATGGGAAGAGTAAACCCACAAAAAGCTCCAGTGAGGATTCGTTTCAGCAACTGCATGTCCACCCATGAATTCCCTAGACCTCATCCACCTAGAAGAACTATGCTCCTAGACGTTCTGTAGAAGTGTCTATAGATCAGTTGCGGTTCCGATTCAGGTCGTAGCTTTTACTTCCAGTTGCGCAGAGTGCACTCAATCAATTTACGAGCAAAGTGGTTAAGTGGTAATATGGCATACTGAGTCGATGTTTAATCTCTATCGCAGTCGAAGGATTCCGTCTTACTTCTATTGTGCTGTCGTCGTGGCTTGAAGGAATCCTAACTCCTCAAGAGTTACCTTGCCTCCTCTGAAAACAAGTCACCAAAACAGCATCCACATATTCGTTTACGGGGTATTCACTACGCCAACGCCTTAATTTTGGTCTTCACACCTCGGAAAAATAGCTGAATTAAAATGACTGCTAGATTACATGGTAGTGCTCTTTTAGGAAAATTGACATCTGTACTGACGCAATTGATGAGGTTTTCTTTACTGCACATTCGTTCAGCGCGTTCTTGATTCGCGGAAGAGAAGAGCGTGATAGGCGTCATGATAAGGTGACGTTCAGACTGAGCCACATGGAATGAACCAATGTGCTAACATCACGTTGAGGTCAATCTACTTCCCTTGCCCCCACGATTCATTATTTAAGCCTCGACATCACCACCACGCCTTGTATCTGCGCCGGCGACTGACGACAATGGTAGGTTGTAATAGTCGCCGCCTATGTCCTGTCATTTATTTACTTATCTTTGTTCACCTCTGTTCATTCAAATATTTATTTACGCTTTCGAATTTGACATCGCTCACGACTGCATACCTTCCTTGCAATTTAGGCTGAACAAAATACTGCACAACGCAAAATCACTGATCTCCCACCTGAATTGCAACTGAGAATATGCAAATACCTTGGATTGTGGGATTTGGCAAGTCTCGCCATAAGTGTCCCAAGCTGGAGGTGGGTACTGTCAACAAAGCCATTCTCCACTCTCCTGTGTCAGCACATCAACCAGTTTACCTGGGTGGACAAACACCTCTGCCGGCTGCTCTTCCCCCAATCTTCGCCTAATTCCTTCCGAAATGCCCCTGAAGCCATCCTATACCAGAAGGTGCAAACAGATTCCTACTCCCGCTTCCTATCTACCCTTGCGTGTGATCGTGAGCACACAACTGTCAACTTTCGCATTATGCCAGACATAGATGAAGAAGCGACAAAAGAGTTGGATAGAATGATGCATAGAAAATCATTGCTAAGTAAATTAGCAAAGAAAAGTTTCGTGAACATGGTACCGTTTCGGCTGCATCGGGCCTCTGTAAGTGGACATGTCCTTGTTTATGAACCTCCTCATGGGCTGCTCACATGTTATGTAACAGACGCAGAGAGCCGACTTGCTATTTGCGACTGCACTATCTATGTTGTGGCTGGTTCCTCGTTCTCCAAGACTAATCTAACAGACGCCATAGAGTCGCTTGCATCTCATCAACATTTGATTATTGCTGTTCTTATCGATTCAATGCTGGATGAGTCGAGTGGGATGGAGTGTCTCGCCAATTTCTTCCAGAGCATTGGTGGCTTCGAAAACTCCCCACTGGCTGCCGTGACGGAGAACTGGCGACTATGATGCATCAAATGCTATGGATCTCGATTCATCAGCAATTTTTCCAGTTTAATTAAATGGGGATGTTACGATGTGCTCTCCAAGAAAATCGGCATTGGTGAAGATAGAAAGCATGCGCCAATTGGCAACGCACGCAGGCGAAGAAAATGATCATGTTCTTAGCAGTAGTGAAGTCAATTTGCGCTTTTATTGTTGTCTTTCTTGTTCATGGTTGGTAGCCTTGATGAGAATGCCTAGGGGAAGCCCTGTAATTGGCGCCAAGTGTGGCTGTTATAAGTCGTCCTGCTATTTTGTCATATCATGGGGATGGGATTGACAATTAGCGACTTAATTGAGGCTAATGGGTCATTTTTGGGCAAAGCTGACTATAGTGTGGGCTAAATAAATTTAGATTGTGCAATGTAGATTGCACCTAGCACTTCAGCATTTTGAACATTCTAGTCTATTTAACTTAAGAAATGTTGATATTCTTATCTCAAAAGACTTCCTGTCCCTCATCGTGTCAAACAGTTCTATTGGTGAATGCCATTGTGTAACGGAATTGACAGCTACCATCCAACGACAACGTGATGCATTTCACCACCTTGCTGGCATGGGATTCTCTCTCTTCTAAGCGCACCGGCACTCTCGAATCGGCTGTCGCTTCTCGTCATCTTTGATGCTGGAAGGGGATACGTTACCTTAAATAATGCTTGACCTCTTCTTCTGCCAATTTTCTAGAATTTAGTTAATCAGCTTTGTTCACTATCTTTGTTTGGCCGAAGCATTGGTGTGTGGTGGCCATCGACGAGGCGGATGTGTTTTGGGAGACCTGGGTAGATGTGGTCACCATGGTAGAGACAGAGATGCCTTCTGCTGATTTTACAACCAGATCAAAGTGAGATCGTTCCACATAAAAATAAAAATAGAGATGAGGGCCATAGAAATCACCAAAATTAACACATGTGTACAAATGCTGCATAGCATTTATAGTTACGTGAGATTTGGAGTTGTAGGCAGTCTAATTTAAGCATTCCGTATCAAGGTTGGGAACTTACACTGAACGGAGCCCAAGCGAAACAAATTGTGCATTATTTCTAATTCTAGTTCTGCATAATCTATCCCAAAGCAAGATAGGTTAGAAAAATTGAAGTAGATGGAGAAACTGAAGAGCTGCTCACGTGTTTTGCATTGCTTCTGCTCACTACATTCTCCAGACGCAGTTGTAATAGGTGTCGGTGATTTGGAATCTATCGAAATTTGGTCGGTTCGAAACGATAAGGGAGAGGAAAGTTGAAGGGGTGGATTATGCACTCATATTCAAACGCAACATAAATTCTATATAAATCAGAAAAACGCCATGGAGTGTGTCAGCGACCCCGAGCTTTCCACTTCTGTCGCCCTTATGTGTACTAACCCAGATCGACGCAGCATAATCCCAGTAGTGCAATGATTTTAAGCAAAGGGATTCGTTTGTAAGCGCCTGATGAGAGGATCGCGGTCAAATCGCCCACTGTTCCGACTTCTCAGGCCGCTAATAAGTTAACATGAGGCTGGATTACTCTTGAGCTTTTAAGTGGGATAACTCAAGGGAGAGACTGTAGAAATGGAAACATGAGAGCGGTTCACAATGCCTATGGAGGGTGTGACTGGACGGAGTTCTGGTTCGTGAGGATGAGAAAATTGTTGAAACCTACTATTTCAAATTTTGCCGGTAAAAGATACTTACACATTTGAATTCGCTGTAATCCGCCCCGATTCGCATTTTCTTACGGTGAGATGGCAAGGATATATGCAGCTGGGAGTATCATATCACGCGATTGGAGACACTGCAATGGCAGCTGTGGTCGTTGTATCGACAAAAAAGAAGCAAACATTGAAGGAAGCTACAATTTCTGCGACATTTAACCGGAAATTTGAAAAAATGCAAGTCCTCGATGGGACTGACTGAAAAAAAAGTGCTAAACAAGTCTTGGTGCTCTGGTTGGTACAATGCCTACAATCACCATGATTGCTGCGAAACGGACTGCCCCGATGTTGGTAGATTTGCGTTTTTGAAAGAACCAAGGAAGATGGATTAAGTAGTAAGCGTATATCACCCTAGTCTAACCAGCCTCATCTGCTCGTCAAGTAGCAAGTCGAGTGTGGAAGACAGAAGAGATGTGGGAAGTTGGGCTTATATTTTTTCAAGTCTTTTAGGACATACGAATTATTATTTAGACAGTAAGTAAGCATATTTTTAGAGTTGCATTGCATTAGATGAGATACTCAGATTCATCTGTGCTGTTCTGGTGTGTGTAAAATGACCTGTTTGCACGTCTCCGTCTCATCCGACGAGGTAGCCAACTTCAATTGTCTTTAACAGCAGCAGCGGCGATGGATGTGGCAGTGTCAGGATTGACGTTACCAAATCGCATATATTTTGAGGAGCACTGTGAGGCTTGCTCAGAATTTTCTCATTTCGGATGCCTGGCAGTGAGAGAATGCGGCAGAGAAGGAGGCATAGAAGAATGTAGATGCGATTGAGGAGGGAGAGAAGTAAGACAACTAAGAAAAACCTTGCAATTCTTATACGAGATCCAGGAACCACACGAAAGTTGATATTTTCAAGGGACGCATTAGCGAGCGGATGATCGTAGAACGCCGGATGTACTTTGTTGCTTTCAGCTGTGCGAATTATTCCCAATGACGCAAGGGCAATCGCAAGGGAGGAAGTCAAACACGTTCTTCTGCTTTTAGCTTAAAATATTAAGAAAAACACATTCATAACTAACCACTGGTAGTTTCTAAATATCAGCTGCTGGCCGCTTATGTCACGTCGGTGGATTGAGTTGAAACAATTAATAAAAGGTCTGAATGCAAACTTCTGTAGTAAAGGAACACAAAATCATCTTGAAGTGCACGCAACTTGCAACGGACGTGGAGGGATTCAAGAGTCCTCCTCTGCAAAAATCGAACTAACAATGTGAAAGTTATTTTCAACGTAGCGTTGGAGCTGTGACTGAGGCGATTCAATGGAAATATCTCAAATGCCACTTCACTGAACAAATTGGGCAGCGCAGCTCGTACATGCAAAAGTACTCGTAAGGGTCACAGAAGTGCGTAAGGACTTCACTTACACATTTTGAGGGCATCGCTTTTGACTAATCCCTAGCAATTTAGTCGATCATTGTCGTGTGTCATAGGGAACAGAGAAATTTTCACAGTCCACATTGGATATTGTCGTTAGGATGGAGTAGGCTGAATGCGATCCTACCCGACTGTTAACATCAGATCCTAATGAAATTTGTCTGCCTCGAAGGAACAAGAGAAGTTAGGAAAAGTCAAAAAGTAGCGCTTACACGCACGTGTGAATATAGCACGAAATCTGTATTTAACATGAAAATAAGAGTTGTGGGCGATTCAGTGCAACAATTGGTATCGAGGCTAGCAGCGTACAAGTAATGGAGCACAAATTTACCCCTGTGAATGCATGTCCCATACGCATTCATCCAATCAGCATTCGTCCATTTCATATTCATGTCCATCAGTGCCAATTCTACCTGTTTCTCATCTATTCATTTTGCATTTATGTACCCATTGAGTCGTTGGTGTGTACCTCGTGAGCACTTCAGGATGTTTATTGACTGCTTGTCAGGCTTTGCTTCAGCGTCTGTTTAACGTTGTGTAAATTCGTTTCTGCCACAAGCTAAGTGATCTTTCAAAGTAACTTCGACAGCATCCTACGAGGCCGCAGAAATGTAAGGTCAACTCTGTCAAATTACTCGGCCGGCTGTTCTTTGCTCAACCGATAGACTCTGTAACATGTATGTGTCACTTTTTTAAATCAGATTCCAATTTATTTAGCCCCAACAAACCAACTTGCAGTCCAAAATGCCGACTCGCACTTAATCGGCGATTGTGATTGCACAATTAAGCTTCGCAGCATAAACACTTGATGGAATGGCCAAACAAGGAGCCAAACTAACTGATGCAACTCATGTCAATTGTTCTCTCCTATGCTGTATTCAAAGATGGCTGAAGAAGAACTGACTCGAAACCTCTAATGCGTATGATGGTATTTGCGTGAAGGATGAAGTCGGCTGTTGGCCGCACTAGAAATGTTTTGCTCTTTTGGCCGAGAAAAGAAGCAAACGCACTCTTACGACCCAAATTATTCATGTGCATTAATAGTCGGTGTGTGTAAGTCGCCTTTTAGTGGTACAAGGGGATCAAACATCACTTAGCTTTGAGGAAATTGGAATGCGTGCAGCTCCAGCATGCCATTTTTATCTTTAAGTTGCCATCACAATTATGGACAGGAAAAATTTCGAGTATTCATATTTATCTAGTACTTTGACACGCTGATGTCGGGGAAATAACGTGGATTATGTTTCACTTCTTTACCGACTGACTAATTTCCAACTACTCAACAATCTGTGACGAAGCAATCCAAGGGATGTTATTACAAAATAGAGAACTTACTGTATTTCTATAAAGAGTCTTTTACAGGTAGGTGTAAATCATTAATTATGCAGCCAAAGGGGAGAGGGAATTAAATGTAGAAAATTTGGAGCGAGAGTGGCGACCAACGCATGATTTTGGGAGTACAATGCAGGGCTAATTGTTCCAACTCGGTAATTTCGGGTGAGAATTAGATCCATGGAGATAGTTTAGTCTGCCTCTTTCCCTCATATCCAACATTATTGCTTTCCTTAATCGAAAGAGGTGTTTTGCTCGGCCGCAACACGCTCTCTGCCCTTCTACCTCTGTGTAACGTACTTAACCAAAACGGAGTTTAGGAGAGGCTAAAAGTTGGTGGATGTGCTCAAAGAAAAACGCAAACAAACTCTATGTCCATCATCTTTGGAAATGAAGATTCAGTGTTAACCAATAAACAGACTTCCTTTACATATTCATATCTTAAATGCTAACCCTAGAATGTCTGATAGACATGTTTAAGACCAAAAATATCTATTTTGACTTGACACAACGAAATCGTGCAAAATGTCACAAGTATTTGCTACACAAAGACGGTGCACTCCACAGCCAGAAAGTGTGTCAGTTCAACACACTTTGCAGTGACCACGCAAGAAGGCCATTTTAAGGGAAGTAGATGGTAGCGAAATGCAACGAGGTTACGTTAGTGCTGATACATTCGCGCTTTTTGAACGTCAGTCGCTGAGATGAAGTTCGTGTTAGCTGGTCATGCCCCGAACTGAGAGAGTGAACAGGCTTACAGCATCGCCCAATCAGCCGTCAGTGTTAGCCCAATTGCATCTCCGATGAACTCTGCTGACATTCAATCAAATGCTGATCTTGAGTCCCCTCGGAGTATATAAACACTTTGCTTTTGGTCGCATTACGGTCTCTACTTTATCGGTCACGGCGAATTTTTCTACACATGAATCGTCTCAATTAGGCAATAAAGTAGAGTTTGCGAAGCAGTTCCTACATGTACATTAGGGCTTACTGACTTTTGGTGAGTAGAATTTTGCCTTGTGTGTATGTGGATAAGAACTCGATGACTGCGACCAATCTATGGTCATCGTCATCCGCAGTTAAGTTTATACGATCAGTGTCAACCATGAAGGCTAGTATGTGGACGGAGGGACTAGACACTCACGTGACTGCTACTAACCATGCAGCAAACTTCAGCACCGACAGCATTGGTCATGCCTGACGCAGAAAAACTCACCTTAATTAGTCTAATCCGGACAATCTTCGCCAACTTTCGAGGAGCCTCTTCACATGAAATTGAATCAGTAGAAAGCTGGATCTGATTTTATCGGCTTACTCAAAACTACTTAGCGGTGACCTCGGCTTCTGAGGTCAGTAGAGAGGAGAAAAATGAGGTTGCAGTGATACAAAACATAGGACTTGAGAAGTCTAATGTGCTACAACATTGGCTTGGACTTCAAAAATCTTCTGCTTGTAAATCAATTGCGTTGTGCTCTTTGCTCTACGAGAGAACAACATGCTCGTCCGAATCACTCGAGCAGAGGTGTAATCACTATTTCTTGGCACTCTGGCGCGCAACTTTCGAATCCAGATGCTACAATATTGACTTAAACTTCAAAAATCTTCTGCTTGTGAATCAATTGCGTTGTGCTCTGTGCTCTACGAGAGAACAACATGCTCGTCCGAATCACTCGAGCAGAGGTGTAATCACTATTTCTTGGCACTCTGGCGCACAACTTTCGAATCCAGAGGGGTGCGACATTTGTGCTGCAATGTCTGCGACGAGCAGCATCGCACGCAGTGGCATGAGCGTATATTGCAAGCCACGAGGATGCTCTGTCTCCGGTCATACGCCTTCGTCGTGATTGCGAGCTCATCCTTTATCTGGGGTGTTATGAAGAAGGGTGCCCTGGTAAGGTCAGTCTTTTTGGGAGGTCTCAACTCTCGAGACCTGTCTTATGAGTGACCGAAATCTGCAATTAAAATGTAATCTGAATCAACAGTAAGCACATTGTTGGGCCTGACGTCTAAGTAGACGATGCGCATAACGTAAAGGCGCTCTAGACCACAAATAATCTCAGCTGTAAAATTGCGATACAATTTTACCGAGGTAGCCAACATGTGAGACGAGATCCTGCAAGTCGGGTCCACCTTATAGCACTTGGAACTCATTAAAGGCATTGCGTCAGCATTGAAGGTACGGGAAGGATAAAGATGTGTCGTAGACATCACGCATGCCTGATTCGACCATTGTTTAAAAATTGGCACCAAATGGAGGCCAAATATCAAGTCTGAACGACACTAATTTGGCCATAACTTTGAGATTTCCAAAGCGATATTTGGACTGCGACGAAAACTGTTGCATTTATTGTGTTGGGGCTATTTTGGAGTCCTGTTAATTGCATCAGCATTCGACTCGATTCTGCTTTCATATGGCACTCCCTTAGGGAGAGGTGGAAGCAGAATTTCCTTGATTTGTCTAAGGATTTGATGCTGCGTCTTCTCACTTAGTCGCATTCACCCCATGGGTGTGAACCACAAACCGATCGACACGGGCTGAAAGTGTTACCGTCTCCTTGTGTCTGAGCAACGAGCCATCTGCCAAACTTGTCTTGAAAGACGGAACCTCCTGTTACAATAGGCTTCACCAAAGCATCCATCTTTATGTCACCGGAGATAAGTTGGTCCTCGCAACAAAGGCGGATGTCTGGAGTCTGGGCATTCTCGTGGCATGCATCATGTACGGTCATGCCACTGCGCGCGCTTGGCTGCACACACGTCGGTTCATGGCAAGCTGTTCGCCAAACGCGTCCACACTTGCACGCAAATTCTTCATAGCCCGTCTCACACACAGCCACAGCAGACGCCTAAACAATGCTGGTGCGAAGCGCCTCTAGTTCTTCAAGGACGTCAACTCCGCTGGTCTTTGAGGCATCCGTGACGGGCATAGTGTGCGTCGGTTGATGGCAGTATCACCAAACTACAAGGATATGGCGCGGGCTAAACTGACAGGCAAGAGGATTGATGAGCTCTTCGCCAACTTTGAAATCATTAATCCTCACCTCCGCTATTCATACCGTGGATGTCATGAAAGGCATGCTAAATTCGACTTGAGCCTTTGGTCACTCACTTACGATTTGTAGTCCATTTGATTTGTCCATTGCTCCTTTTCTTGTGTGTGCGTGAGCTCTCCATCTGGTCGAAATGTATCCTATTCTTTGACTAGACTTTTACACTCCTTGATACACAGGCGTTGTCTAAGGAAAGCCAAAACCTTTTTTATAAAAGTCCAATGCTCCTAGTTTCGGATGCAAGGTTCTTCGGGAATTTCGCGTAAATGTTAAAGCAGTATGACTGAACAGTAGCATATTTTGCGCTAACAGCGACGTCATTCGTTTATCGTGGTGACCTACAATGGCAGGGCCATTGTCGATGTCAAGCAGCTCATCGCATGATACGAATAAACTTGGCTATTAATCTAACCGTTGCATTCTTCTGTGAGCATTGTCATCTGTAACGGTTATTCATTGCTGAAGGAGTTCAACTAAGGCTTTTCTCATTAATCTTTTGAGGATCCGATTGGTCAGTTAACTTAGTATTCAGCAGAAAGGATTCCCTGCATTCGCAGTAAACACGAAAAGTCGGACTTTCTAGGTAAATTTTTGTTCTTTTTCTGTTAGAGCTGGATTTGTAAAGGATTTATGTAAGAAACCTTTTAAAATGAGGCCCAAATTCAATCTTTTGTTTGCGAAATTCCAGCAAGTGAACGACGACTTCTACTGTTGCCAACCTACTGCAGAAGAAAGCATGTTGGTTCCTTACAAAAAAATTGAGAACGAGGTGCGCTTAAAAAACATAGTTCCAATCTGCCTGCCCGGTCGTGATTTTCGTCTCAATCGCACTCAGCGGTTTCGATGGAAATGATTTCTGCATGCCGCATTTCTCATTCAAACCTAAACTTACATCTCGTTTTAGTCAATGCAAACATTCGATTGTCTATGCTCCAAAAGCACGCAAAGTGTGTACGGATGGAAAGAGCCAGAAGGTGCCATCAAATCTATGGATGTGAGGGCTACTTGCTAACTCTTGAAGGACAGCAATGTCAAAGGCTCTTTTTTGGTCCTCGTGTTGGTCCACGTCATTGCGCAGTCAATGTACAACCCCCATCAAATTATGCGACATGGAACATGGAAGGAACCTTAGACAAATGTCCTCGAGTAGTGCCTAAGGCATGTTCAAGCTCCAACTAAATTGCTCTCTGACTTGGTTCGACGCAACTGACCTTCTAGTAATCGTTTTGACAGCTGACTTTCCAAATGAAGTTCCAAAACATGCATTGTACACGAACATTAAGCATGGGTAAGAGACCGGCCATCTGACGGCACGTTAAAGCCTATGATTCTTTGAGACCACAAATCGATTTACGGTGTATACCTTTAGACTTTAGTTGTAAATGAAGTCGTGATTTAGCGTTGATGAACCTAAGAAGGCGAAGATTCAGGTACACCTCTTACAGTGGACGGAATTTCAGTCACATTGACATGAAAACTCTTGATCGCCTAGTTGAACTCATATGTCGTTGGAATGATATGCACACTTGGCCTAAATTTAATTTTGAAATTGAGTGTTTTTTTCAGCAAGGCATCAAGTGCTTCTCGAATCTCAGCATTGGTAGATAAATGACCCAAGTGGTAGCGGTGCCACTGAAGGTGACATCAAATACATCCTTACAATGAGTAGGTCTGGTTGTCCAGTGCTCACTACGCTGCACATTCAATTCTACGTGGTTGACAAAAGGATCGCTGTCTACTCCTTTAACATTCGTATAAATAGCCTTTAACACTAAGAAGAATAGTGACTTTGCCTTCAATCGCATGCTAAGCAACAATTACTTTCGAACTGAGAGATTATTAAATTCAAGGCAGGAAGTCTGGCAGTAGATGTGATTGCTTGCAGTGCACATTCCAGCGTCTCAACAGATGAGATGCTAGATAGACTGTCAAACGGTCATGCCATTGGTAATCTCAGAAAAGAACCATTCAACACCCTTAACGTCTAAATCATTTTGCCAGAAAGAAAACAGCAGGAAGAGCGTGATCCAAGAAGTAACGTGATGGTAGCTGAAAATGATGTCTACTGCGTCTGTGAAGACCTGTGAGCCGAGATGGCTGGATCGCGGGCATACAGATACTCACTTTATAGTGTCTGGCATTGGTTGCCATTCGACAGCTTGGGTTCAGAGCAAGACTTCAAAATTCTTGCGCCTTATTTGCTTTAGAAGCCCTTGAGAATGACTTACTATTGGTTGCAGAGTTCCCTACTTCTGCGAAAAGTTTATTTAGATGATCCATGTCTTAGTTTTGATGTATCAAGTATGCTAGCGACCATTCCACAAGCCCTGCCTCCTATTTTACCTAATTTTGAGACTGATGCCCCCTTAACTGAAAGCGTATCTAGAAACACCAGTCGCATCGTGAAACGTTGAGCTTCTTGCAAAAATATAGAAATAGCTTTAAACCCAAAAATATTTGCATTCCTTGTTCACAGTTCTTTATCAAATATTGGTTTCTCTAAATTGCGTGATGTTCGGAGCCTCTCTTTCTATCTTACTCAGAATACAAAAAGATTAAAGTAAAATTAGTGCAAAAGGAATGTGTATTACGTTGAGGTTTGCGTATGTGGGTGATGTCCCACTTCCCTATCTCGACTTAACCCGAGGAGACAGAACGTGCTGCTGAGGCGAGAATCCAGCTGGGTTGCACTTAGATCAATTGCTAGTTGATCTCTCGCCACATTACTCGTCTGTTAAGGATTCGTGTCTGCAGTAAAATTCCCTAGCTAATTGATCATCTAATGAATAATTCAAGGAAAGGATCAATATTGCTTTGAGATCACATTTTACCAAGTTCCTACCAGCAAACTTCAGTAGTTCAAGTATTTTGAATGAGTAATGATGCGTGCCTTTATCGGCAAATAATCTTCACACCATTGTCCTTTACTTTGTGATCATAGCCTACTTTTTAAAATAATAGGTTTAATTGAGCACATGCCTAAGTCCGATTACTGTGTGAAGCGTCCAGATGACTGAAATGGCATCGCGATGGCAAGTCTCTAAGGCAAACTGCCGATCTTGTGCATCTTTGTTTTGTGCATGAATATAGCCAACACACCGTTAATGGGGATGATGGCAGAAAGTAGTTGTTGTGCCGTTTCGAAAAGGGCATCAAAGTTAAGAATTAGCATGTACAGGAAAATTCAATGTCAATGCGTAGTTAAGGTGTTTAGCAACCATCGTTGTCTAAAATGGTCAAAAGGCGGTTATGCGTCTGTCAGTAAAAATCCAAGGCTTGATGCCTTCTGTCCAATCCATCAAGTCTTTCCAGAAAAAGCAGCACATAGGACTGCTTATAAAGAGTTCAGGATCAGTGCAAAACCTCTGGTTCTGCAAAGCCAACAAATGCTCTTTGCTCTTATTTGCGAGGAATGCATTAATTATTCACAAACTCATGCTAGATAAGCACAGGTTTCTAGTCAGAATTACTTTCCTGCTTAACTAAGGTTGATAGTCAAGCTTCTCGACGAAATTGGTTTTCGATTCTAGGTCATCAGGAGATCTTACATCCACTTAGTACATGCGATGAAGTCGAAGCAAATCTTCTTGTACTTTAATCAAGGCAACCTCAGGATGAAAACAAGCGCAGTCCAAAGCTTCACTGTCGTTATCAAAGCAAGAGCCAGCCAAACAGATGGGCTCAACTCATACAAATAAGTGCTCTATACATTGTTTTATTCCTGTTAGCCACATTGTAACATGAGTGTTCTATTAGTTTTGTTAACAGCATGCGTCCTTTAAGGTTTGACATGCCTTCCTTAACTCTAACATTTCTCCCTCTAACTTAGACTTGTTTCTCCTTTGCCGATGAAGGATCTCACTGAAGTTAAAAATGGTGTGAATATAAGGGACATGGCATTCATTGTGATGTATTTAGCAATGCCTAGCTTAGCGCTCCCATTTTATGGCTCGTTGAGGTCGTCTCAGACTCATCTTATTTCGAAAGAAGAAGGAGATTCCGCAAATGCTTCTCTCGTATTACTTGGATTAGTTCATAAAATTTATCAGGTTTTGGCGAACGTTTATTTCATTTGGCGGCATATTTGACAAAATTCTGCACATACCCTAGGACCAATTCTGACAAATTTAAATCACTTCTCACCAGTTCGCGGGTCTTTCCAGCAACCAAAATGATTTCTCACAAACCGAGATTCTGCTACGAAGTCTGTTTGTCGTTAATAGATTGCACTTAGTTGAGGAAGTGATTAAAGACGAGCTTATTGTGTTGTGCTCTTGCACGCGAATTTGTTGCTCTTTCCATTTTCATTCGCGATGAGGGCGCAGGAAGTCTCTCGGCTGCTAAAGTAGAAGGATGAAGTCACGTGTAAGAATTTTGCTTGATGTTGACGGCTCCACGGACGCAGTGTGGTTAAAAGTCGCAGCGTACTGTAGATTTGCATTAAAAATTTGCACTCTTTGATTGTGATACTCTCAGTGGACTGCATTTTTGCAGGCCCTCAGCTTTCGTAACTTTTTAGTGCATGTTACCAAGCAACCTTACTTATCTCTAATTGGCGATAGCTTAGTTCCTTTTGATGTAACAACTCGCAAGACGGAAATGCATTATGAATGAATCGTTTTAATATTACAACTCTTAATTGACGATCAGGAGTTTTATCAACGATGTCAGCTACCAGCCTTCAACTGAGCATAATTCAACAGCCCTTAATTCTATGCATAAGTACTTTTTGGGTACTAATCATAAATGCATTACTTTGCTCCATGGGATGCTAAACATGATATGTTAGCCTTTGTTTCAAGCATCTCGGTCACGCGGATTCTCAACAAACACATTAAATTATTAATAAAACATAAGTCTCTCTTTATTTCACCCGAAACATTTGAGATTCCCGCGACCGACGTAGTAGATAAATTACGGTCAACTGAAGATTTGCAGAAATCGCAGGATGAAATCGTAATCATCCTGCTTTCAGGCACCACTTAGTGTTCTGGATAATTCGATATCAGAGCAAAACACGGCTTTATAAAAATGGATTCGCCCAACTTTAAATATCATATTCAAATTGCTAATCCGCCATTAGGGTCATAAATTGTTTTAGACGTAACTTCGCATCGATGGCGGTAATGAGAAATTCATGCAAGATTCCAGAGATGTAACGTTTTAAATCAAAAGGATGAATTTTGCAGGAGAATCGCTATACTAATGGACTCGACTCATCCTATCAAACCACTTTTACAATAGATTCTTCTACATTGAAAGCTTTAAGGCTTATCATAGGCGTGATGTTTGCATTGCTCATTCCGTCGAGTAACAGATGCTTTGAGCTGTTGCGCACTTTCGCCATGAACCAGAGATCTAAGCAGATTGTTACTAGAGGAAGAAATTAACGCAGTAATAGAATGGAATCAGCAACAGCTTGCAAGAGTGTTTTATGAAATTATTTTATAGCGAAATCTGCTAGCCTAACATATTGGCCGTTGCTGTTGTAAATTAGATAGCTCTCATTGGACGCAAGCTAGCGCTGTAAGTCTAGTCTACTGTTTTCTGTGTAAATCTGCCAGTCGGTCCTGCCGAAGTTCTACAATTATCGCAAAAAAAGAGTGATGTATGCTGGAACCAATCAAACAGGTGATGGAACGGAAGCAAGGACAAGAAGAAGAGTGGATGTCGACAAAGCCACATCGTTATTCGGTACTATGCATTCGATGTGACTCAGTCAGCTGCCAAAGCACGTCATTGATTTTGTTGATTATGATCTTTGTTAAAATTATCTGAATGGTATGCATAATTAAGATTCTGCTGATTTAGAACAGCATAGAACATCCCAGTTCTGAGCACCCCATGGGACCCGATGTGACAGAAATCTAGATGCGAATCATATAACTCTACCGCACTCGCTTCGAAAGGCGATGCATTAGGAAGATACCTGCTATATCAGCGTAGACATTGACGATTTGCCATCCCCTCCCCTGCTTTTGGCTTATTTTTGAGAAACTCCACCAAAGCCCTAAGTTTCTGCTTTGCCTTGACAAAGTATCACGCCTTCTCATAAAGAGGCCTACTGCAATTGTTATGATTGGGAGCTCTAATTATTTCCTAAGCTTTTATTGAGGCCGGTGTCTCACCAGTTGGTTGATGGGACACTTCTCTTATATCAAGAACATTTGACTGCGTTGCAGGCGCCTCATTGCCGAAAATTTTTGCATCGACCCTCTTTGCTATGTGGCGCTAATTGTAGGATCACCTCTTAGTCTAACAGAAAGTCAAAAGTATGACCATTTTAGACGGCTCAATCGCAGACAATTAATCACTGCACGCTAATAGCTGTTCATCGAACAAGTTCATTTAACACCTTAATGCCTTATCAACCTGAGTCCCCGTCAAGTTGATGTAACGCATCAGTTCTTTGCACTCATTCATTTTGAGGCAGTTTTTTCTTGTTAAAGCATTTAATCATCTCACCGATTTTGTACGGATTGTTTGGAACCCTGCGCCTGCCTTGTCTTTGTGCCTCAGATACTGTCTGACGTGCTTGACGTTGTTCTGCGATTACCGCTGTAAAGAAGTTTGCTGAACCAGGCATAGACATTGTGGCGGCAAGTTGATGGAGAAGAAAGCAATGTTAAATCGAGAAGACATTTGCCTGAAGATGTTGACACATGCTTGGCGATGGAAACGACCGTTGAACCTGTGTTTTGTAGCATCTGCTGACAACTTTGAGGAGGTGTCAAATAGGAGTGGATTCGGCGTTAGGAAGATTGGCAATGTGGTAGCAGATTAGAGTTAGCCTAAGCTTTCAACTTGCTTTGAAGGTAAAGACAAGTCGATGCAAAATATTTGTTATGAGCAGACTTTGGAGTTTGTCCCTCCCTTTCGCACAACTGGGCGTTCCGAATTAAGTTCACCAGTAATAACAATGGCTGGACTAAGAAAGCATGTATCTGCATGTATCTAGATGTTATCTCCACACTTATTTGAGCCAAGGGCTTAGTCATGTAGAATATGCTATTTTAAGCGTGCGATTGGGTCCTGTTTGACCTCAACCCTGCTGGCTGGCTCGACTGGGTGTGAACGCGTGGTCATTAGGACGGCTTCGCGATGATTTAAAATAGCAATGCCACTGATGAGAAACATTGTAAAAAATTCTAAGATGTCAGCCTTGACCACTGTGCAAATAAGAAAAAAGATGATTGTGAGGGAACGATGTAGAGCTTCTTCTACGGTAAGTGCGTCGGGTATGCCACTGTGGCTGCAGAATAGGACAGCTGCAAGGGACAACAAACAAATCCAGCTTCAACTCATAATGACTGATAAACGAATAGCAGCAAAAGCACAAAAGCTTGAGGCACAAAGGTATGCAAACAAGGCGGCACAGCCTCAACAAAACACCTAACACTTGCCGAGTCGAAAGAAAAACTGCTAATGTGCTACTTCTTATGTCCATTCACTCCCATTTTACGCCGTAAGATCCGAGGTCTACATCCAACCAGTAACAAAAGATGTCAATCGAGGTGGCGGATTGACACGCTGTGAGACGATAGAGTAGGCTGCACGTTGACGCCTCAGTCGCAGCAGTCTTTACGAACCCGGCTTAGGCTTGTGTCGATCGCGTCTACTGAAGTTACAGGAGATGACATTCGGTTCGTCAGTGGATAAGAAGAGAAGGCACAGCAGCTATGTCTGCGCCCAACGGGCACGACGAACACCACTGACATGGTTACTGCAACAATTTAAAAAAGCAACTATCACATTGCATTTGTGAGTAGACTTTGGAAAAAGGATGCACAACGAATTCAGTGAGGCACAGCACAGATCACGTCAAATTCTAGGTTGGAGTAGCGAGCACGAGAGAAGTCACAATTCAAATCCGGCACTTTTTAGTAATCCCTTGGGGTGCATTAGATACACCACCACAGATACGTACATTCTTGTCAGCCTTAGGGTCCGGTTAGCCATCAGTGACTCCACTTGAAGCTTAAACCAAAGCAGCTTCACTCATTCTTAAACAAGCAGAACTTACCCAACCGAAATGCCGCCACAATCAAAACACGCAACGCACCCAACATGTTTATGGACGACATACTAAACACGGCCGATGACCTTGAAACTGCCGGACTAGAACAACCACTGCCGAGTAATTACCTTTTAGTCTTCGAAATTCATAACAATACACAAAAACGCACAGCCAAATTTATGTTAGTAAATGCTGCTGAAATTGATCTACGCGATGGTATTCAACCAAATGCAGATTGTCTTCAAAATAAGCTAACTGAAAATTGATATGCGATTACAAGAAGTTGCATGCTATTATGGAAGCATTATACATCATTTAAACCTTACCACTTACTTTGCGTCTTGAGACTCTCTTGAAGGCAAAAAACCAGGGCGGAATATACCTAGTCTACAGACAGGGGGACTTGAATTTGCTGGCATGGCTCGGAGACCAGCGCACCTGGCTAGGGCAATGTGGCCACCTCTATGCCCTCACCAAAACCAGCAGTTTAATCAAACAAAGTATTACATTGTTCCTCTTCTCTTTCAAGCGTCTTCCACGCCGCTCTCCATGGTAGATCTTCCGCGTTAGTCATCACAACGTAATCAATGCTGCAAGAAGCACCCACGAGCTAACCGTACGTGTCGCCAGCACTCGACGCGAATGAGGTGATGCTTAACACTGAAGTCAATGATCTCTCCTGGCAGTTTGATTTGACCTGGGTGTTCGCTCGGCTTGGGAACCAAGTTCGGAAATAAGAGGTGCTGCCAGCTATCAGTGCGTCCTTTGAGGGACGCTAGCAGACCGGTCTCCTTACGCAAGTTGGTCCACGGCTGGTGTCGCTCCATTTGTTAATAGCTTTCTTGTAGAACACGGAATCAAGATAGATGCCGAAGGAGGACATTGTTCTTAGCCCTTCCGCTATGATAGGTCAAAGATACTCCCATCCGTAGCATATGCACTTCTTTCGCACCGCTACAATATGCCACAGGTGGTAGAGATAGGGATAGGAACCCTATAGAGTAGGGCCCGCTTTCCTCTGCCGCCAACTTAGCGTCCCGAGGTTTTCTTGAAGGCATTAGAAGGTAATATACCAGAGCAATACATATATATTTAACGAACAGAGGAAACTAAGCTGCTGGCATGGCTTGAAGGCTAGCTTATGCGGCTAGAGCCGTATGGCCACCCCTGTGACCTTGACCGAAACCGGCAGTCCAAATAAACAAAGCATCACAGCAATAGATGTATGGGTTGAACAATAAGGCCAAACAATTTTCTGCCTTGATAAGTTAAATATCGTGTTTGTTGTTTTCATAATACTTAAATCAGTTTCGTAAATTAGTTTGGCTGGGTACCTCAATACGTAATTTAGTTGGATCTTTAGTGCCAATGTCACCGTATAAGTTGTTACTTGTGTGGTGATGTTTAAAAGGTATTTGAGGTTAAAGGGAGTTAAGATTAAAGCCTTGTCTGCCTTAAATTGCGTGCATGCGTATACTTGAGGTTGCTGTGGTATTTGCGCACTCTTAGAAGACTGAGATTAGGCCGTGTCTCTTGTGAAGCACGGCGCTTTTAAGTGTTGGCACATCTGATGAGTGGTGTTGGAAACTGCTACCAAACTAGGTAACTGTAAATTACACCAGAGAACGAGAATGGGGAAGAGGAGGAATGCCTTCGTGCAGAAGGAATCGGTTCCCACTTCAGTTTCTCGGTAGCCGACAGTGCCTGATCTTTGGAAGTGATAGTGAAAGCTTGGCGTTCGTTTGAGTGAAGGCCTATGGGAAGGATGATGGAGGTAGTGCGCACATCTGTATTGGGTCCAAGCGTCGAAGCGGGATAAGTTACCATTGACCGGACAAAGCTCACTGATTGAGGGACATTGCAAGTAGAGGAAGTTGCAAAACTGCCTATAAAGATATTCTTGCAAGTGTAGCGCGTTATGTGGTTCGTGGTATTCTCTTCTATCTTTATCGTAATAAATGTGGCAGTGTTACCTTCCCAGCACACTGCATCGGCACGTAAGCTCTCCACCTTGTTGAAGAAGCCCCGCTTCCTATTGTGAGTTATTTTGACCTCCCATACTTTCAAGATAAGTGGGAGGAAAATGTATGAATGCATACATGCCAACTTGAAATAACATCGGCACAACTTCCACTACAAGAAGATAAGGCTTAAATTTACGAACAGCGTGTGCTCTAAACAACACAGTCCTGACAGTGGTAACTAGCAGTTTGCATGCTTCTTTAGTGTGTCACCAAAAGGGTGTAGGATAAGGAGTTCTTATTCCATGCGATATCTACCTGCCGCCAGTCGCATGAACTGCAATGCTATGGAGATGGAATGTCATTGCTACCGGACCGACGCTCAGTAGGAGTTGCACGTTGAGGTGGATATTTGGTCGGGCATTGGCTAGGGTAGCAGGAGGATTACAGACCTCAAAAGAAAACGAGGAGAATGGGGAGGAGCAAAGAGGCATCTATCTACATTCATTTTCTTAGCAAGAGCAGTCTGTCACATTATCAATAAGATGATGGTGTCGAATCATAAGAAGAGGCTATAGAAAAACGCCATCATTGACGAGTCGTGAGCAATTTCCCAGAAGTACTATAAAGCGCCCTTCTCCTTACCGTTGCAAAACCAACTTTCACTTCTTTCAACAATAATCGCGAGTGATGCGGGTAAGAAATGTGGTAAAGATGAAAAATCCTTCTCTCAGACGGTGAATTCGATGCATATTGACCCACCTACCCACAAGCAGTGTGACCGCTTACACTAGTCAATCAAACTACACATCAGGGCTCTTACGTTAACGCCCTGTCGACTTCTTGTAGCTGATTAGCCGAATTCGAATCAACTAAACAAATTGTGACACTACCATCGCGCACATATCTGCTACATGCTTCTGCGATATTCTCCTTAGACCAAATACATTAACAATAGCAACTGAATGCCTTAGGAGGTAACGCGGATTCGGTCAGAGGACGTGACGAAGTCATAAAAGGAATCCAGTTCTGAACAATGATATTGGTGCTTCTAAAGTCTTCTGTCTTTCTCACACGACAAGTTGCATGGATTGCGAATTGTTTTGCAGCAAAAGTCCGTGGATAAATTACCAACGCCCATGGACCGTGCCATGATAACATTGAAATGTAGCATGCAGTCGAACAAAACAGGCACAGTAAAGAGATAACAAAGGGCCTAAATGGATTCAAAGTTCATGCCTTGTTAATTTTAAGGAAAGAACTGCCATAACAAAGGGAATGTTGTATAGTCTGATGTTTGGCACGCGCATTATGCTCTCCATGTTTACTGAGCTGTTGTCGGTAAAACTATCACGTTGCCTCCTAATGTGTTTCGATAAGTTGCGCGTTTTCTATTTGCAAACTACCACTTTAGAATGCATAAGAAACATGCGGTTTCGATATAGCTGCTATTGCTTTTACTCGCTATATCATTTCGTATTTGATTGCTTGTGCAAAGGACTGCCTAGTATGCGATATAGTATTGCCAAACGATAAGTAATGTAGCCTATACCTGTAGTGGAGCCGGGAAGACCCATTTCGAGACTCAAACAAGAAGTGGTAATTGGGAAGAATGGATAGAAGACGTTAAATAATAGAGCAAAATAGAATAAAATGTCACTAGAAATTTTGTTAAACATGGGCACACGCGCATGTTTAATGCCAGATTTTATTCCAGGGACTTTTAAAACTTAATTTTATGGGACTGTATGTTAAAAGTGATACATCAAATATTGCCTGTGATCAAAGATATTTGTACATGGTTTTCGTAATTTTTTGACACTTACCAACTGCCGATTGCATATTTTGTTAAGTGAGACAAGTCTTTAAGTTAATCAAATCGCTCATCATGTTGGAGGTCATCAGCGATAACTGCTTCCCACCGCGTTGGTAAATTGGATCCGTCGCAACGCTAAAATGCCATGATTTCGGTGGGATCATATGGTACTTTTTAGAGGATATATCCCATTTGCCAGGGATTGCTTAGTAAAAATGAATTTGAGGGTCATGAATTTCACTGGAACGTATTGCGTCTGACTGAGGCACGATTCGCCAATCGTGAGCATTTTGGCGTGTGATTTGGAATTAGGATTTTGCCTTTGGAATCACTTTGCATGTAGTTCAGGTGGGAATGAATCGCACTTTAAAACTTATTACCATAACTAGCAATGGCCATTTGCTAGTAAATTATACCTTTCTTCTCATTCCCAAGAATTTAATAATTAACGCGCAGTAAAATCGCTCCATACGAATTGCCATATTATCTACACCTGTAAACTGCGTTTAAACAGATAAGAGTTTATGGATGGAAGTCTTTAAGACAGTGCAAGAAAAAAAATGTGCATGCGAAAGAGCTGCTCACAGCTTTCCACCGCCATTTGAAAGGTCAGGACGGAATTAGACCTTGACTGGTGGCCTAGATCAACGATTACATAAGGCATTGCATAAGTAAAACTAGTAAATTAGCCCAGGTTCAGTGCGCTCTGGGTATTTTTTGCATTGGTCTTAAAATGATTCCAATATGGTCCTGACTGTTAACTTGCTGCGGTCCTAAAAACGTAAGTCTCCTCTGAAACTACAGCATTTTGTGCCATGCAGCCGTATTAAGAGTGCATATTGACAAACAGAGAGAGTGTGGATGTTATACTGCGTCGTACCTTGTTTATTCCAATCCGTGCTTAATTAAGATTAGGTATCAAATGTTCTGTTACCTCCGCTTTAGTAGAGTGCGGTATGACCTTAAGCCTATTTGATGCTTAGAACCGAACACAGCCTATTGCGAATAATTTTAATACAAAAACTGGATTAGTATGAGTACATAGCTGTGAGCTGTTTTCCTGGTTCTTCATCTGCAACTATTCAATTTTTTATTTAGCGGTTTCTTCCATCGGTGGTGGCTGTGATACCACCCGCATTGTGCTATAAACTTTAGACCTGACCGATATTTGAGCAGATTGTCATGACAAAGATAGCCAAAATAACGCAAGCATGTTGAACTGTGTTATGTTCTGCCTATCATGTCCCGAATCTATCAAAATCACCGCGTAACAGTTAAATTCATTTAATAATTTCCTAAATAACTTCTCTTACCAAATTGTAAAATATAAGGTCAGTGACCAGAATTGATCCGAATTGAAAGCCATAGGCATGTTTTAATCTGTAAATGCTATCAGAAAGGATATGGACAATAATGCTTTTCTCTCCCTTTTAATCTAAAATCAGCCGTAAATGCAACTCAGGATCCTGCTTCCTTCTGCGATTGCTTGCGGCAGTTCTTTTCTTAAAAATCTGGCAGTTTTTGGCTTATTCGATACTTAGGGAACAAGTTTTGGCAAAGAAAGTTGCGACAGTGCAAATATGTACAATTTTGGTCCAGGATTAAGCAACATTAAAACTTAGCAGTAGATTACCTTCTGCGATTTTTTGCCTTAGTTCTTATTTTGCAGGCCCACAATATAGGTGTGGTCGAAGCTTAATGATCAGATGTCGGCAACGAACTTAAGAATGGCAAGGGTGCAGTGATTCGTCCGTCTACATCCACATTGATTCGAAATGTACCTTTTAATGGGAATCAGCAGCTAGTTCTCTTCTGGAAGAGGTTACAGCAGTTCTCGTTTTAAAATCGGAAAACGCAGGTGTGTAGAGTGTCTGTTGTTGTAAGTAAAGCTAAGGCACTGCGGATTTAATGATGGGCTCTGTTCTATCTGTTTTGATCGAGAGTTGCTCAGAATTGAGGTTCTAGCAACTTACTTCCCTCTGTCCATTCTTGCAGCATTTGTTATAAAATCTGGCAATGTGGGTGCATCCTAAATGTAAATTGTCTACGTTGGCAAAAAAACTGAGGGAGTACGGTAATAAAAAGGAATGTAAAAAGAAGGAAAGGTTTGTACACTCAGGACACAGGTAAAATGTTTCAACTCTGAACAGTGACGACGCGGAGGTGTAAGAAAGTAAAGTCGATTAGGACAAATCAAGCAATGCATTTCTTAAGAAGAATAGATCGCTTGACGTAGTAGGAACGTATTTTGGGTTTCTCTCTCGCTTGTTTTCTCTCCTAATCAATAGCGTGCAAATACTTTGCTCCATTCACACCTGCTCTTACTTTTTATTTATCCGTGTGCCGTTTTCATTCCTCATTTCACTTGTGTGCCCCTTTGTGGCATTATCATGTCTGGTATCTAGTGTTGATCTCATGCAAAGGAAAACTATGATTGACTCCTTGTAGTGCGTCATTGGACAGAAATCAAAGTTTATTAATGAAGTTAATTCCCCCATATTTTACTTAGTCACATAGTTAGATGAGTAGGGAAGTGAAATAATGCGGGAAAGGACGAAAGAAAGTGAGACAGTAATGAAGAACGCTGCGTCGAAGCTCCGTACCCACGAATCCTCATCTCTTTGCCTGAATCTCAATCTTTTTGTCCCATTTAGCCATACATTCCTGTTACTTTGCTCTTACCGAAGAAACGCATGGATCACTGTAGCCAATCGTAATGCAAAATGACAGGTCGTCCAGACATAGAACTGAGGTAGGCATCAGAAGAGTCCCTCCGTTAACTCAATGGCAAACTTAATCATTTCATACCCTGCGCTACGCTTTATATGCTGCACTTACTTTTCATGTCTCACATCCCCAAATAACAAATTTCCTGATATTCATGTCCCACTGCAGAAGAACCCAAGCGCGGTACGCAAGTCTAGGCTTCACTAGGTTTGACTAATTTGGACTGGGTTGGAATAGGTAAGATTCGCGAAATAGGCTTGAGTACGGTGCCTTATACATTACAAATTAAGTCATCTTGCACAATCAACGCGACACAACTCCATGCCATGCGAATTAAGATCTTATGTTCCTTCCTCGCAGACATTTAGGGATTAAGGTACTTAGGCTAAAAATGAACCTCTTGGCATCTTCGAAATTAGTAAAGGAGGGCTCCCTTACCTTAGTCTCCTTTCTCATGACTCTCTCCAAAGCGTCTGCGGTGAGTGTCTTCTTTGTCGCCCACTACGTTGCACATGTTTACACTTGTTGAGTCTTGCATCATGACCAACTGTGTGTACCCCTTGCATAAAACTCACTTAAAGAAGCAGAGCGAGTACTCTCTGCATCTTAGCTCCTTACCTTTGTTTTCTCACCTCGGTGCCACGAGAACGCCTTGCACCTCTACCTCCCTTTATCTTCTCTCACCTTGGCCCCCCATCTCATCGTCTGTCAGTGTCCTCTTTGAAGATTCCCCTCCACCTCTTTAGTAGTCTCAATCTCGACTGTAAAATGATTAAATTATGCACACATAAAATTCTTCCAAAGTTAAGGGCAATGTTGGAATAAACCTCTCGCCTTTTCCTTTAGCATAGAACCATGTTGACAAGGAGGTGGGGAACAATCTCTACCCTGATCTTGCAATTTCGCGTGATTCGGTAAAATTTTTCATAGGGTCAGTCGTAACAAATCCCATCTCAGACATACTTTGCGTGGCCAGATGCCCGTGTATTCCACTGTAAGCGCCGCGTCCGGACTGCTTGCAATACCTGGACTCACACTGTTTTGTCTGTGGCATCTGGCCTTAAGTGTTGATTGGTTTGCATGGAGTCTTTCTACAATGCTAACTACAATAGCTTAACGGTATGATTCACTCTTTGGTTTATTTAAGCAGGTTGTTGGCAGACAATGTAGAATCGAGAAGTGTAAGATTAGTTCTGTGTGGTTTACCACGATGTATTTAAAGGCTTGTTTGCTTAATGTAAACATGTTGTCACTGTTGTCATGAAGCATATATATACGCAAAAATGATAGTTGTTCGTCGAGCTGATTTTCTTTATTCACATACACTGTACATTATACTGATTTTAACTCTGCGCTCACCCAAATGCCGGTTCGATCTGGTAAATGGGGGCAAAGGTTGTCTGTTTTCCATGATAAGGTAGCGATAAGGGCTGTGTCAGGTGATTTTGCTTCCAGAGACATGCATAACTATGAAACCGTGCGGACATAAGTTTTTGTTCGACCACCGGAAATCAGGGTTGACACAAATATAAAACAGGTGTCAATATTGATGATGACGAAAATCTGGTAAAAAGTTGCTTTTAAATAACTGTTTGTGATAGGATAGTATCTACTAATCTCACAGGAGGACTTAGTCAAGGAGGCCTCTAAGCACGATAATCTGTCTAAAGTTTTGGTGCTAAAAGCAGATGACTAAGGGGGCACGAGGCTTAATTCGGTGTTCTAACCACCAAAAATTCTTATTTCAAGGCAAATGCCCAAAGTTACAGAAAAATTAAAAACAGTGCTTATAGGTGAAAAATGAATTTCTGATTTGAAGGACTAATTTTTTGACTAATTGCTGCGCTATTTGAAAGTTGGACTTTATGGTCAGTGCATGTGTAAAGCAGAGTTCAATTTTGCATTCACTTGGGATATGCGAGACGCCGTCTACATCGCTAGGCTTAAGACGATAGACTTGACAAAAACAGGCCTTATGAGCACTAAGTTTGGCAATGCCAACATTAAAAAAGTACGTTGCCGGTGACTTTGCACTTTGTCACAACCGTTGCCCCGAAATCCCTTAGCGAATTATTTATTATGCGATGTGACTAACGCTTTCCGCTCCCCATGCTTGATATTTAATTGCTGGCGGAGGCTACCTACTATTAGCGGAGTCGAGAATAACACTATCAATGGTAAGATATTTGACAATGGTGAGAATTTGAAACAGGATTATTTGTTCTACAATTTCTGATAACGTGGAGAGAGCGCGAACCATATGGTGATGCCGGAAGTGTGGAAAACATGCGAATGACCCGCTTCTCTGTGAGCGCATTAGAACGAATAAACGATCTTCCCATTAACATTCTGCCAAAATTTACTAGTTGGTGCATCAAAGTTTTAGCCCATTCAACTAGGGAAATGCTTTCTTTCCTTAAAAAGAAAGCTGATTGCTTGTCGATGTTCATTTCCCAAATGGCTTCTTGTCCCTCATTGTGTCAAACAGTTCCATTGGTAAATGCAATTGTGTAACGGAATTGACAGCTGCCATCCAACGATAACATAATACATTTCACCACCCCACTGGCATGGAATTCTGTCTCACCGAAGCGCACCGGCAGTCTCGAATAGCTGTCGCTTCTCTTCACCTTTGATGCTGGAAGAGGATACGTTACCTTAAATAATGCTTAACCTCTTCTTCTGCCAAATTTGAAAATTAAATTAATCAGCTGTGTATAATATCTTTGCTTGGCCGTAAAATTAGTGTGTGGCGGCCACGGACGAGGCGGGTGTGTTTTGGGAGACCTGGGTATATGTGGCCACCATGATAGCGACAGAGATGTCTTCTGCTGATTTTACAACCAGATCAAAGTGAGATCGTTCCACATAAAAATAAAAATAAGGGTGAGGACCATAGAAACCACCAAAATTAACACATGTGTACAAATGCTGCATAGCACTTATAGTTACGTGAGATTTGGAGTTGTAGACAGTCTAATTTAAGCATTCCGTATCAAGGTTGGGAACTTACACCGAACGGAGCCCAAGCGAAACAAATTGTACATTATTTCTATTTCTAGTTCTGCACAATCTATCCCAAAGCAAGATAGGTTAGAAAAATCGAAGTAGATTGGAGAAAGTGAAGAGCTGCTCACGTGTTTTGCATTGCTTCTGCTCACTACATTCTCCAGACGCAGTTGTAATAGGTGTCGGTGATTTGAAATCTATCAAAATTTGGTCGGTTCGAAACGATAAGGGAGAGGAAAGTTGAAGGGGTGGATTATGCACTCATATTCAAACGCAACATAAATTCTATATAAATCAGAAAAACGCCATGGAGTGTGTCAGCGACCCCGAGCTTTCCACTTTTGTCGCCCTTATGTGTACTAACCCAGATCGACGCAGCATAATCCCAGTAGTGCAATGATTTTAAGCAAAGGGATTCGTTTGTAAGCGCCTGATGAGAGGATCGCGGTCAAATCGCCCACTGGTCCGACTTCTCAGGCCGCTAACAAGTTAAATTAGGCTGGATTACCCTTGAGCTTCTAAGTGGGATAACCCAAGGGAGGGACTGCAGAAATGGAAACATGAGAGCGGTTCACAATGCCTATGGAGGGTGTGGCTGGACAGAGTTCTGGTTCGTGAGGATGAGAAAATTGTTGAAACCTACTATTCAAATGCTGCTGGTTAAGGGGTATTTACACACCTGGATTTGCTTTAATACGACCCTATTTGCATTTTCTTACGGTGAGATGGCAAGCTGGGAGTAGCATATCACTCGATTGGAGGCACTGCAATGGCAGCTGTAGTCGTTGTGACAACAAAAAATTTATCAACGTTACAGGAAGTTGCAATTTCTGTCTCACTTAACAATGAAATTAAAGATGTAGGTCCTCGATGAGACGGACTGAAAAAAGTGTTGAACTAAGTCTTGGTGTTCTGGTTGGTACATTGCCTACAATCACCATAAGTGCTGCGAAACGGACTGCTCCGATGTTGGTAGATTTGCGTTTTTGAAGGAACTAAGGAAGATGGAATAAGTAGTATCCGTTTATCGCGCTATTCTGACCAGTCTCATCTGCTCGTCAAGTAGCAATTAGAGTACGGAAGACAGAAGATATATGGGAAGTTGAGCTTATACTTTTGCAAGTCCTTTGGGACAAATGGGTTATTATTCAGACAGTAAGTAAGCATATTTTTAGAATCGCACTACAGGAGATGAGATACGCACATTCATCTGTGCTGTGCTAGTACGTGCAAGAATGACCTGTTTGCACGTCTCTGTCTCATCCGGTGAGGTAGCCGGCTGCAATCGTCTTTAACATCAGTAACGGCGACGGATGCGGCAGTGTCAGGATTGACGTTACCAAATCGCATATATTTTGCCAAGCACTGTGAGTCTTGCTTAGAAATGTCTCATTTTGGATGCCTAGCAGGGAGAGAGTGTGGCATAGAAGGAGAAAATTGAAAAAATGTAGATCCAATCAAGAAAGTTGCAGAGTATAACAAATCGAGAAAAGCCTTGCTATTCTTATGTGTGGCTCAGGAACCCCACAGACGTTGATATTTTTGAAGGACGTATTAGTAAGCGGATGCTCGTTACACGTTGGATGTACTTTGTTGGTTTTAGCTGTGCGGATTTTTATTAATGACATTGGAGGGATTGCAAGAGAGGCTTGTCGATTCGTAGTCCATGCCCCAAGGAATTTAAGAAAAACTGACTACTGAAGGGAATGCTGTATGATCTGGGGTTTAACCCTTGAGTTATGATTTACATTTTTGTTGAGCTACTGTTGGTGGAACTAAAATGCCCAGAGCATGTTAGGCATGCAACTGTATCGCGTTGAGTAATGCTAATGGAGGTGGTGATGGTGTCGATAGCAGTATCGAATTCAGTGGTCGTGGTGGTGTTGCTGTCATCGTCTGGAGGTACATGAGTGCATTGACATTGGTGTTTGTTGGAATGCTGCTATTCGCAATGCATTGGAAAGTGCACGGCCATCTGCATTTTGCAATGGGCTTTGGGTTGATGCAAGACCAATGAAGTCTGTGTTTAATTTATTCTGCATGTTATTTCCAGTGGCTAGTTGATCCTCATTGGTTGAAGCTTGTCGGACCAAACAGGCAGAATAAATGCTTGACCATCCATGCCACCTCAGCCCTGAAAGGCAGATCTTTCTTACTTACAGAGGTGCCTTGCCTTAGTTACATCCAAGTAAGACATTAAGCTCCTTCTGTTCGCTACAATTATTTTATGGTTCTTTTGCCAAAAATAAATATGGGACTGCGTCTTGATATCCGTTTCACTTGCGTGTCTTATACAAGTCTCTTGTTCCGACAAATCTGCACATCTGTTCCATCTTTAAAGCAGTGTGCGAAAAGTGGCCCCACCCGTTCTTCGGAAGAGCTGTGGATTTAGTAGACCATTGACGAATGGTTGGAATTCGTGCCTTTTCCTCAAATCTCTCAAGAAGTCGAAAGGCGCACCACAAGCCACTGATAAATCATTCAGAGCGGTCTTTTCAGCTAAACAATAATTGTCTTTAAACGCTTTTATTAGCACACTTTATGCACCTCCTGACCCAAGCGCTAAGGCAGAATAACTCACAGATTGATGTGACTTTGCATTTCGCCCGTTTTGTTATGTGCTTGCTCACACCTTTGAACATGGAAGCTGTTTTATGAACAAATACGCAAAAGTGAGTGCAAAAAAGCAGTCCCGTTAAAATAAGAAATACGAAGCATGAATAAAAGCTTGTTATTTTGCAAAAAAAAAAAAACAATTCTTTTACAATCGAACTGAGCTCAAAAGCTCAGCGCAAAGGATATTAAAGATTACCGCTTCCAACTAGTATAGGCAATCGCTTGTAAGTCATGTCGGTGTGTAGAGTCATGCCAGTTTTCTTCTCAGTAGCCATGTAAACCTTTTGCGTCAAAGTATCGTCGTCAATTAGGTTTATTTCTCGGCGAACCTGAAATCGAAAGCAACGTTTCGACCCGTGAACTAAAGTGCTAATAAAAGTGCTATAAGATGGAAGGTGTCTCTTTGCTGGCTTTGTGGTCGTGCCACTTTTCTCTTTTGAAGAGATGATGCGTGCAAAGAAAGCCAAATTGTTTGATTTGTCGGTTTAGCACTGAAGTCAGACAGGGCCCCACTGGCCTGATTCGTTTTAAAATAGGTTGATTTAGCATTCTTTACCTTGTTAGTATTTGTATGCAGCTTTGGTCCATGCACAGTTTTGCTTTATAGAGGACTTTATTTCATAATCTAAAGCTCTAATAACCAAACTATTTAGTGTTTAGGAAGCGTCATGAAAGGCAAATCCATCAGGGGTTACTTACTGCCTAAAATCTAATGAATGTTATGTCTGAAGAAATGTCCTTTTGTCTTGTCATTACCTCAAAACGGCAAGTCAATAAAGGTCTTAAGAATTTCTGGTCAGTCCTAAATCCCAACTTTCTTAGGAGCGACAGTAATTATATAAGTCATGGGAAGCAAAACTCTACCCAAATCATCTTTGGTTTCTTTGGAAGTGGGTGACCTTCTGTGAGCTCCGTTTCTAGAACGATCTTTATCCTTCCGTCCTCGATCCTCGCCGGTCCCTTTAGTATGTGCACATGCCCTATAATGTGAAATTCTGTCAGCATCGGATGACTATCTTTATGGCCTTCTTGTAAATAGACTCATGAGGTTGCCTGTGTTGTCGCTGCCCATGAACTCCATTTGATCTGTTTCTTCATTGAAGAAGATGAAGCCCATGTCACGGTGTCTGAATGTTCCTCCAGAGTACGCTCTTGAGCTTTGCATAGGGAGAAAATAGAAACGACTTATTTGTGCACAACAAGTCAAAGAATAAAGCACGCATCTTGGTAAAAGCAAGCAATGTTAGTAGCAAGCGTACCATTCGATCAGAAAACAGAATGAGGATTGCGAGTCTCTTGTCGCGCTGATTCTTAGAGAATGACTTCTGATCGCATTAAAGCATAGCACAAGACGCAATTTAAATAGGACTTTAATGGGGCTCAATGCACATAAATAATTCGCTAACCTGTACCAAAATGAGGGTTGTCCATTGTGGCCGATGAATATGTTCTCAGAGCAAGGGTAGGTAGTATGAGTGTAGAGACTCATTAAACTCTCTCCTTCCCATTCGCCAACCAGTTTGGTAAGCGGTCGCAGAGATTGGTGGACAGAGCAGGCTGCAATCACACAAAGGCTTGTTTCGTTAAACCCGATCAGGTTATTGGTTAACTACATAAGCTGTTAGTGGGCTTATTAGCTCAGTGTAATCAAACAACGATATCATGAACCAGTGTGACTTCCCAACAGCGCAAATAAATGCAGTTAAGAAAGTAAACTGCGAAACGGGTGCAGTGTTTAGCAGAACAATGGGCATTTCGGTGGACATATATCAACGAATTTTAGAAAATTTAAGCCTTGAATTCATATTTATATTACTGCAAGCACTAGTAACAATGAAATTGCTAGTAACTGAGACCAATTATCGCAAATAGCTGGCATTGGAAAACGACTGCTGCATTACTCTACCACTCTTGCGATTAAAATATGAAGAACAAATTTTAAATGGCATGCGGGTCAAAGGAATGCATAATTTGCCTCACGTTTTGGGTGGCTCATGGCAAAGTGTGCTGTTAGCACTTGGCTGTGACGCCTGACCTTATATAGGGACGTCTGCGGTCTAACTGGATCACTGAAACGGCTGTGGGTGACGCTGTAAACATGGACAAATCTGGTGACCTTCGAAAACGCCCACACTTCCACCTATCATGTTCACAATAGCGGTACTACCAAACCGGTTTTTCACCACGCTCTCACGGTTGGCAATCTGGTTGCACTCGTGAGAAACAACTGAGGCAACGGTGGCCGATGAAAGTTAATGATTAGTGGGTGCTCATCTTGTTTACTGATCCCACGTGCTAGGTTATACGTCACTTGTAAGATTACCTAACATGCAATTCAATTTTTTAACATAAAAATACAAACCTTTTTAAAAAGGTACAAACATTTGCTTTCCCTGAACTCAGGCAATGCATAGTTTAGTTCTGCCTACAATTTTTTCGTTATTAACTTCTATAGGCTTGTCAACTAATCTCAGAGTTGATCATTCTCAGGTGCTACTCTTTACTTTGAGCTTGCTTTGCTGCCTACTTGCAGATAGTAGGCTTTGAATTCCCTTTTTGACCTGGAGGAGTCTGGTTGTCGACGTCTGTGTTCAGAAAGCGTATTTACTGCACATTTAGGTGTCATATTCGATTGCAGTGATCTTTCTCCCACTCACGAACATTGATATCAACCTTCAAAATTTTAAAACTGTGCCAACCTTTTTAAGAATGCGACCCACCTGTAGTTGAACTGTACAAGCTCTAAATGAACCATTATTTACCTCTACTCACCGCGTAGTAAAATACTGAATAAAGAGTCCTTCCAGCATTTCTGATAAAACAAATCGTATTATGCATGAGTGTAGCTAAAGCATTGTAATTACTTTGTTTATCACTGTCTGGTTTGCATTTGTATGGCACCTCTGTGTTGGGATCTTGGGGACACTACGTCAGTGAATAGCAGTTGCAAGGGTTGGGTCTTATCCACCACATCTTGCGCCGGTTAAAATCCCACCTTAACAATAATCCCTACACCGCTTGAACCTGTAGGCAAAACTTTCTGATGCATTTCAGACAAACAATTCTGACTACCAAGGGAATCTCTTCAATAATAACTCTGCTTATGACAACTATACAAAAACACAGTTTCTGCCATTCCTTTCTGCAGCCCTCAATCCATTACATTTTAGGGAGTCAATGTAGTGAACAGACTCCTCTGAGCCAATCCAATTGATGTTGTCATATTCACAGTTGACCAAAAATTTACAAGGCTTCAAAACCATCTCATCGATAAACTCACTGGTTATAATCGGCCGTCTTCGTATGCATGACGTTCGTCAAAATGTTTGGCACTTTGAAATCAGATCTCTTAATTATACAAGCCGATTATTGACATATTATTCAAAGTTTGTCAAAAACTATTGTGCGACCGCCCCCTTACATTACCAAGTCATCATTTACTGGTGCCTTCTCTACACCCACACGACTATGATTCACACCAACACTTTCGCCGCAAACAACATGATTAGGTACAGTAACACAAATATAATACATATTATGGGCATCAACATATAAATTGTATTTTATGCTCTTATAGCGCATAGGAACACAGTATGATCTATGCAGAAAGGTTCAATGCCTCATTAGTAAACACCACTGCATTGGAATCGTTGTCGTGAGTAAAAGCGGCAACAACAGTCCCATTTGAGTCTGGCACAGCAAAATACCATCACTGGGTGATATAGCGCTGCCGTCAGTTTGCAAAATGCAAGTGCTTCACCGCAACTCTGTCCAACGGCAATTGTTCAACGTGCCACTTTATTTGTCAAAAATAGGTAAGATGTGCCTGACTTCACAACTTGAGTAAACAGTCTCTTTATTAATGAAGGTAAACAATTTTGGAGGCAAATTTCGACATAGCGATTTAGTAGAAGTGATGGCCTTGAGCGGAGATAATAACAAGGTAATGAATTTTATCAGCAGCTTATCGTATTGCGATTAATTGTGCCATTAATAAGCAAAATTTTAGTAAATCAAGTGCTCATCTCACTTTGAGTGGTCTAAGCACACAATTGTAGATCTTCACTCTACATGCTCGCACCCTTTAGCTGGTGTTGTCAGGGAAGGAAATTTGTCATCCTTTAAGCAAACCGTGGCCTAATGAAGGCGCACATCATGCGGACTATGCGCCCAATGCGCTTAGTCTGCATCGTAGAAAACTTCCCGCACATAAATAGGGTTGGCGTAGCCCTATTGGGACTGAACTGACAGACCGCTCACCTACACCGCCGCTTTCACTGTCCTCCCCATCTCCTGATCTGACAACAGCGTGACGGTCAACGTTGGGCTGTTTGGACCAACCATCCAGTCGGTCAATTTCTGTGCGTATAACTATATTATTATGTAGGGCCTTCAACCAGTAAACACACTTCATCAGGCATTGGTTTATTACGAAAGAATAAGTTGCCTTCACAATGTTTTAAATACGGTCTGCGTCTAGCTGCGAGTCCTAACTCTTACTATTGCGCATTCGCTCTACTGAGGCTACGAAAATCATTTAACCTTTAATAAAAACGCCATTCACTCACAAAGTAAGAAGTGGCTGGAATGTTTGACTTCCTAGTGCTGCAGGCATCAAACGTTTCGTGCACAGATTCAGCATTCAATACACACTTAAGTGCGGACTGCAGTGTTATCATTTACATCAGCAGCCAGCAAGAGACCCATCAATTTAACGGTTTTTACTTCTGTCGCCCTTGCTGCACAAAATCGTATGCATCTAAGCTATCGGTGCACGCAATCAAATTCTCCTACTTTTGTTGCAATTTGAAGGTGACGGTGTCGATCGCGGCCCGGAGCTGTTAAAATAAATTGTCTCGAAGCCCTTTATGTTTTTACTAATGAAACATTAGTTCATCCCAAGTTCGAATAGTAAACATCAGCATTAAACAGTAGGATCCCATGCTGGCCCACGCACTAGAAGTTCACACGCTGACAGTTAAAGACGGACATACAAGAGATCTTCAGTGCCATTGTCGAGTTCTTCGCGTTCATTTAATGTGGAACATTGGGCTCTAGAGACGCAGTACGCTGCCTTCGCAAGGGTGGTTCTTCTGCATAAACACTGCCATACAAACTCCGCAATAAGGAAAACTTTTCCTAAAGAGGATCTATTTTTGTTTGTGAAATTAAAATTAAACCTTATTTGATGATGTGTTTGATCCAGTTTTGCATTTTTTCAAAATGATAGTCGGGCATTCTTAAAAGTTTACAACCCAAGATAGCCAATAAAGATATCCAACTAGCGAATTTATTTGTTGTAAATGCAATAATGCAGTGGCTGGATTTCGCGCATTAAGAGTTCAATTCAAGACTTTCGTAATGCATTGCATTCGGTCGGTTAATTTTGTGGTCGTGATCATTGATATAAAACTATCAGAGGTAACTGAACTTGCGTAATCGCCTCTGTCAGTGGAAATCTTTTAATAAAATGTCATCAGACTTGGAAGGCTTTTTTGTGGGTTACTTAACCTCAATTCATCTACCACCGCATCTTGATGGTCGTTAGCACTTTGAAGAGCTTATATTATATAAAAGTTACCGATTGCGTAGCCTATATATCTCTCTCCCCCGTGTCTTATGCCTTGTTCAATTCAGCTTTCATGTTGCTAGCTTAAAGGATTGTCATCCCAGGGAAATTTCATCACAAGAAGCCGTAAATTTATTATTCGTCTGCCCGGCTAAAATCACCTAGATTAATTGTCTGAGGCTGCAAGTTATAGAAGGTAATTTGCTTATCCACAGTTAAGTACTGAGTATTACGAAAGGCAAATGAACAATTCATTATTCCCACCTGTGAGAAGCGGTTATTGCAATGCATTGAGACGTGGTGAATACGCATATTAAGAGGCACATTTAAAAAAGCGCCAAGATTTTTAACAAATGTATGGTGCTCATCCAAGGCTACTACGAGCCCGGAAATCAAAACACCACTCCATTAAATAATTTGTTTTTCTACTGCTTCGAATCATTTACTTTACTAAAGAAATGATAACACGAGATTCACACGACATGCACATAAACTGCTCGTACATTCTCGAAGAACTCACCATCATTTTAAAATAAATTTGCATAGCCTTAGCGACAAGGTAAACAGATGCATGAAGTAATGAAATATTGGGTGTATCACACGACATTTGCTTCAAACATGCCCCTTTAGTCAGCCAAATCAACAGTTCTATCCTGGGCAAAGTGAGATCTCATTTGGTCGATCGTTTGATGGCAAGTCGATGTCCTACCTGATTTTGACTCTACGATTTGCTTGAATTGCTCCATTCACCAACTCACTTTTCCACATTTGATCGCCTTTTCCTTACTGCGGCTGCTTTACTTCCTTCCTTCAGAGAGAAGTAGACACTGCGTGGTGGGAAGAGAGGAGTACCACAGCATCTCAAAGGCATTCATTGCAGCGGGTGTCTGTGGGTCAACAAACGCTGAAGAGAGACAAACTTAGTAACGCAGCACACGATCCTGGAAAAAAACTCTCATAACAGGTGGAGGCGATTTGTCTCCTTTGTCAGCAGGTTTCTATGTTACTTGTGCGGACAGGGAACAAACAAGCCTCTCGAATATGGCGCTGCAGTTCAAGCGACAGCACATAGAGATGGCGAACCTGCCTTTCGATGATGGTGAATGTTGCAGTCGAGGAAGTGTAGTGCCCCCCTCAGCGGTATCATTTCTCTTATTTATTTGCCGCCCTGATTTTTTTTGGAATATTATCTGACGGTGGTGCGATTTCACTGCTTATTGTGCTTGTCATGGTTTTAGCTAGAACGATTCAATTTGGCGGTGAAGGGAATGGCTGGAAAGATTTAGCTTTACTTAATGTTGTAGATTATTTAGGGCTTAAAATAGACAAAATTGCCTCTTTGTGAAGCTTTTGTTGCGTGCGCTGTGGGAATCGCTTACGAGTACCAAATTTTAAAGTGATCTGCGTTATTGCTTCACTCCTCGTTCAGATGCGAATAAGTTTGAATTAGCTGAGTGTCTTGTCATGTTCTGCGCCTTAACCACTCTGATGAACACCACTTTTTAGGGCGAGCTCTCAATACTCTTCCTTTTTCAACTTTCTCACTGTTGTCTCTGTTGTGACCAATGCAGTATCCAAGAGGTGACACAATTTACATTGGTAGAATCATTCATGCCTGAAGTGCTGGTGATGATGGATGCAGCAGAGGGACTTGAAAAGATTGCCCGATTTCTCTCTATTAGCAAGCTAAATGCGTTTTAAGTACACTCACCAGACGCGATTTGAGTAAGTGCAATCCGAGGTAGTTAAGATTCTTATTCGAATGTGACCTTCACGTGCGGTCTACGCTATTGTCAAATTAAGTATCAATTCGCATATCAGAATGGTAATATCATCGTATAGCCTCACTATGAGTGCAAATGTTGCTTTACAAATCATGTTGCTTCCGCAGGTACCAAAATCTTTCCGGCTGAAGTAGGCCCCGCATTCAGTTTTAAATAGCGAGCATGAAATCGATTTGCAAAAGGTGTCTTTAAAGCGTTGTTATCAAAACAAGAGGCAAGACTGATTTTCGCCAAGTTTTTAAGACGTAACTCTAACTGACTGTGAAGGCGGCATCATTTAAACTGAAAGCAGTTTAGTTTTGAAGAAGAGGCACCCAAGGTTGTTGTTCCATATGCGCAAGTCATCAAATTAAATGTCTACTAATGTGCTTTAAATAGCATATTCTATTTTCGTATTTTCTTTACGAAAACAAAATTTGCGCATACTATGCGACAGCTGATTAGGGCAAATACGAATGTAAATCCCATTTACTATCTGCCGTTAGTAGGAGGCCACGCAAATTACGCGAAATTCCTGCGGGGAAACTAATTCCAATTGTGTTACGGTCCCACCACTTCCATTTGGCGTATCCAGAAGGCTTCTAATCGTTTGAAAAGATTCATTGAGCATCTAATGATGGAAAGGAATGAGACTGGCTACAAAGCCGTGCACGCTTATTTAAAAAATCGCACAAATAGCAGAAAATGATAGCTGTTTGGTGCCTTACTAAATTGTCACGCTACTTATTGATTGAGCAGTCGCCTTTACTTAAGAAAGGCAGTTCATCTACATGGATGGTGTTCACATACTGACAGCTGCGAAGTGGTAGTGTTACCTATGAGATGTCCATTCCCAGCTGCTGGAGACTACAACCCTATTTTATTTGACTATCTGATCTAAGGAAAAACTACATAGAAACTTAACCTCTTCTACTGCATACTCTACCACTAACGCTTTCATGTGAAAACCATATCGGAGGAAATCAAGCAGGAGAAACAAATAAGGGTGGACATCAAGTCTGGCGACTATATTTTGTGGGTGCAAAAAGACAGTGGCCCACCATGGAGGGAACCTTTGCGCGTTACTTTAGCGGCACCTCTACAACATTCGCACTTGTCTCCCTTCAATCGCTGGGGTCGAAGATGATTTAGTAAACTTACGGTTTGCCAATTTGGCTAGAATGACATCGTCATTCGCATTAAGAAAAAGATGTCAAATAGCAATCAGTCGGAGATTAATTAACTTACAGAAATGCATCTTGCATTATGCCTCACCACGTGTACTCCTCGTAAACTACTCAATCGAAAGGGGGGAGTAAGCGTCCCCCTACATTTTTTGGCTTCATGTCTTTATTTTTCCACTTTGGTGCTACAAGAACGTCTCAACTCTCTGTCAGCTTCCCCTCTTACCTCATCGTCTTTCAGCAGCCTTTATGTCTCAATCATGATTGTGGCATGTTTAAATAATGCATACAATCAAAACCTAGATCAGACTAGCATAGGTTAGACTGGATCTGACTCAATCACACTCGACTTAAAACCAAATCGCGTTTTAGCATAGGTACGCTTATATTGCCAGTAAACTTTTATTTCAACCTTTCTCTCTGTCGCGTTAGTTTGCCCTACACCACATCACTTCAATTTAGTCTACCATCCCTACTTCACTTACCCTTTCGAGGGAGAAGGTGGGCGCGTTGTCTTCACTTCTTACTTTATGACTCGTAAACTAGCCTAATTCCTACCTGCCCATCTCACCACCCAACCCTTATTTCTCCATGGAGAATCCCTCTACCTGGCACTCTACAGTAATGGATAAGATGGCTCAGTTTCTGCAATTTATTTACTATTGTCTGGCTGCTTGCCAAAGTTTGTGTCTGTCATTGTCCACTTTATTCGTCCATTTGGGATTGGATCACAAAACAACAGGTAGGAACGTGTGTGTGCATGTGTATAGGTGTAAAGGCACATTCATCTCATCCTCGCCTTCAAACTTGAGGAGAGAGGGAAGAAATGATGCTGGATTTGAAGGAGGTGAAGGGACCGGACCGGGTACATCATGCATGCATAAATTGCCAGGAGCATACAGTTTTTCGTCAAACCATATACTCATGGTGCTGCAGTTTCTCGTACCAACATGCAGCTGAGTAGCCAATCACCTTCATTTTAGCTAACCAGGTAGGTGCTTGGAATCCGTTCTTACCTCAAACATCTACACTACTTGGCAGTGTCTAAAGTGCCTACCATTGTGCATAAGCGCAACTTGATATGAATGACTTGTCGGACTCTTGATCCTGCCAAGCAGACGTTGGGGTAGATCGCCATGTGTGGATGATCTCTTTACTTTACGTTGAGTGATCCAAGATTTATGTTTTCGTGAAGAATTTAGGGGAGTGTTAAACGTTGCCTATCCGTTCCCTCCATACATTGCGCTCCTCTTTCATCTTATGCCTAGTTTCTGCCAAATTTCGGGGTGGAATGTCAACACAAATAAAATCATGCTTAGTAGCTATTGTTACGCGTAGCAGGCAATGAGGTAGGCATTTCTACAGTTGGGTGGGCAATTAGTTTTAGTAGAAATGCAAACAAATTGTCAAAGGGCACGTACCTAAGAAAAGGGGTAAAGATTTGCAGATGAGTAGATTCGCTAGTCGCTATTAGAAGTCATGCTCGACCGCAGCGTAGTTAACCTCAGCCTGCTTGTCATCAATCAATTCCACCATCTCGCTCAAAATCTTTATAACTCGACTAATCTTTCACTCTGCTATTCCAAGGACGTAAGAGAGCCAAAGCTGTGGCCTGGTTTTGAGCGTACCGTTTGATGGAAACTCTGACCCCTCCCATAAAGACGATTCTCACATAATTCACTCGAACGCATAGATAGGAAAATAGGCAAGTAGAGGGATCTAAGGAAACGTGGAATAAATTGAGAAGAGAATAAGGAACACAGTGCCACAGCACTGTACAGAGACTTTCGACGATGGCCTNAAACTAAATGTCTACTAATGTGCTTTAAATAGCATATTCTATTTTCGTATTTTCTTTACGAAAACAAAATTTGCGCATACTATGCGACAGCTGATTAGGGCAAATACGAATGTAAATCCCATTTACTATCTGCCGTTAGTAGGAGGCCACGCAAATTACGCGAAATTCCTGCGGGGAAACTAATTCCAATTGTGTTACGGTCCCACCACTTCCATTTGGCGTATCCAGAAGGCTTCTAATCGTTTGAAAAGATTCATTGAGCATCTAATGATGGAAAGGAATGAGACTGGCTACAAAGCCGTGCACACTTATTTAAAAAATCGCACAAATAGCAGAAAATGATAGCTGTTTGATGCCTTACTAAATTGTCACGCTACTTATTGATTGAGCAGTCGCCTTTACTTAAGAAAGGCAGTTCATCTACATGGATGGTGTTCACATACTGACAGTTGCGAAGTGGTAGTGTTACCTATGAGATGTCCAGTCCCAGCTGCTGGAGACTAAAACCCTATTTTATTTGACTATCTGATCTAAGGAAAAACTACATAGAAACTTAACCTCTTCTACTGCATACTCTACCACTAACGCTTTCATGTGAAAACCATATCGGAGGAAATCAAGCAGGAGAAACAAATAAGGGTGGACATCAAGTCTGGCGATTATATTTTGTGGGTGCAAAAAGACAGTGGCCCACCATGGAGGGAACCTTTGCGCGTTACTTTAGCGGCACCTCTACAACATTCGCACTTGTCTCCCTTCAATCGCTGGAGTCGAAGATGATTTAGTAAATTTACGGTTTGCCAATTTGGCTAGAATGACATCATCATTCGCATTAAGAAAAAGATGTCAAATAGCAATCAGTCGGAGATTAATTAACTTACAGAAATGCATCTTGCATTATGCCTCACCACGTGTACACCTCGTAAACTACTCAATCGAAAGGGGGGAGTAAGCGTCCCCCTACATTTTTTGGCTTCATGTCTTTATTTTTCCACTTTGGTGCTACAAGAACGTCTCAACTCTCTGTCAGCTTCCCCTCTTACCTCATCGTCTTTCAGCAGCCTTTATGTCTCAATCATGATTGTGGCATGTTTAAATAATGCATACAATCAAAACCTAGATCAGACTAGGATAGGTTAGACTGGATCTGACTCAATCACACTCGACTTAAAACCAACTCGCGTTTTAGCATAGGTACGCTTATATTGCCAGTAAACTTTTATTTCAACCTTTCTCTCTGTCGCTTTAGTTTGCCCTACACCACATCACTTCAATTTAGTCTACCATCCCTACTTCATTTACCCTTTCGAGGGAGAAGGTGGGCGCGTTGCCTTCACTTCTTACTTTGTGACTCGTAAACTAGCCTAATTCCTACCTGCCCATCTCACCACCCAACCCTTATTTCTCCATGGAGAATCCCTCTACCTGGCACTCTACAGTAATGGATAAGATGGTGTGCTTTCCTCTCCTATTTTCCTGCTCAGTTTCTGCAATTTATTTACTATTGTCTGGCTGCTTGCCAAAGTTTGTGTCTGTCATTGTCCACTTTATTCGTCCATTTGGGATTGGATCACAAAACAACAGGTAGGAACGTGTGTGTGCATGTGTATAGGTGTAAAGGCACATTCATCTCATCCTCGCCTTCAAACTTGAGGAGAGAGGGAAGAAATGATGCTGGATTTGAAGGAGGTGAAGGGACCGGACCGGGTACATCATGCATGCATAAATTGCTAGGAGCATACAGTTTTTCGTCAAACCATGTACTCATGGTGCTGCAGTTTCTCGTACCAACATGCAGCTGAGTAGCCAATCACCTTCATTTTAGCTAACCAGGTAGGTGCTTGGAATCCGTTCTTACCTCAAACATCTACACTACTTGGCAGTGTCTAAAGTGCCTACCATTGTGCATAAGCGCAACTTGATATGAATGATTTGTCGGACTCTTGATCCTGCCAAGCAGACGTTGGGGTAGATCGCCATGTGTGGATGATCTCTTTACTTTACGTTGAGTGATCCAAGATTTATGTTTTCGTGAAGAATTTAGGGGAGTGTTAAACGTTGCCTATCCGTTCCCTCCATACATTGCGCTCCTCTTTCATCTTATGCCTAGTTTCTGCCAAATTTCGGGGTGGAATGTCAACACAAATAAAATCATGCTTAGTAGCTATTGTTACGCGTAGCAGGCAATGAGGTAGGCATTTCTACAGTTGGGTGGGCAATTAGTTTTAGTAGAAATGCAAACAAATTGTCAAAGGGCACGTACCTAAGAAAAGGGGTAAAGATTTGCAGATGAGTAGATTCGCTAGTCGCTATTAGAAGTCATGCTCGACCGCAGCGTAGTTAACCTCAGCCTGCTTGTCATCAATCAATTCCACCATCTCGCTCAAAATCTTTATAACTCGACTAATCTTTCACTCTGCTATTCCAAGGACGTAAGAGAGCCAAAGCTGTGGCCTGGTTTTGAGCGTACCGTTTGATGGAAACTCTGACCCCTCCCATAAAGACGATTCTCACATAATTCACTCGAACGCATAGATAGGAAAATAGGCAAGTGGAGGGATCTAAGGAAACGTGGAATAAATTGAGAAGAGAATAAGGAACACAGTGCCACAGCACTGTACAGAGACTTTCGACGATGGCCTTGTCCCTTTCTTCACTTTCCTTCCGTTAACGTCTCGTCTTCTCTTCTCACCCAAATATTTTATCGATATATTTGGCTGAAGAAGAATGGTGCCTCCTCTATACCAAGAAGTTGCAGTCAGTGCCATTCTTTCCCTGGTATAAGGTAGCAAATGACTTACCTTCGTCAACTCCATAACAATCCTTAAGAGAGCGTCTCCAAATTTTTTACTCGCATTGCTTTTATTGCCTCTGGACGCTCAAAAGCTGTTTTTCCAAAAGAAAATATCAGGGGTAAAATGACTGAGGACAAGAAATCTCGACAAGGCAAAGCGATTGATTCGAAGCAGAGTAGTGCTGGTGACCCTTTCCATTCCCCATTGCCTCCTTTTCATGCACAATGATGCACGAAATCCGCTTAAGGTAGAAATGAACGAAGGCAAGTGATGCCTACTCCCACAAAAACACCTGCAAGGGATGCTGTCAAAAGCCGACACGAGACGACATTGAGGCACACCACATGACACGTGCTACTAATCGATTAAGACGCGTCAAATTAGAGGAGGTCAATTGCACAACAAATCATCGGACATGCCCTTCTACGCCTTAAAACCTTCTCTGTCATGAAGTCCGCTTTAACTATTTGTCAGTGCCTCATATCCGCTTCCTTTCCTACTCGACTTTAAGTCATCCCTTCATCCTTCACTTCCGTCCTCTCCTTCTCCTCTTATTCTCACCTCACCCCATCATTCCAGAGACGTCAGAGGGCGAATACAGATGAATACTGCAAGGATTAAGGGCAAGTTATGCTACCGAAACCTCCCTCTCTCGTGTTTTTGAGTTATTCTCCCTTTCTTTCCCTGCTTTATTTGCATGCGCTAATTTAGCGCCATCGCGTCTGGTGTCCAGTGTATACTACATGGAAGAGGAAAACTATGCTTGGCCTTTGTCAAGTGTGGCATTTGTGACACTATTCCAATTTCTTCCATTAAGTCGATTCCCTCATATTTTACTTGAGCACATGGCTAGATGAGTGGCCAAACAAACCGGCCAATGAATGGACGAGAAAGAAGACAAATAGGGCACGCTGCACTACAGCACTGTGCAGGCACTATTTACGATGTTCGCTTCCGATCCTCATCCATCCTTCCTATCTATTTTTCATTCCATTTTTCACAGTTGTTTGTTCCTTTGTTCTTCGTCAATTATTTCTCTGTCGTATTTAGCCGAGCATCCATGTCACTTTACTTCTACCGAAGGAATGCGCGCACCATTATTGTCACTGTAGTGCAAGACAACGTTTCTTCCAAGCATGGGCTTAGGAATGCGCATCAGAAGACAAGTCACCCATTTCCTTAATCAATTCATACCCTACACTACGCTCACTATGCTGTGCTTACTTTGCTTGTCTTTTACATACACTTACAATCGCTTAATAAGCGGCAGAACCAGGGGATCCCCTTATGCATGATGACTCGCCCAATGTTTATGTTCCACTTTAGAGGCACTGCGGCACCTCTGCATGACTAGGTTTGACTAGATCTGACCAGATTTGACTGGATCACATCTGACAAGATCGGCTACTTGGGCGAGATTATGGTAGATGCGAATAAAATAGGATAGAAGAGAGTAGATTGGGCTATTAGATCTATCACGCATTCCTCATCCACAGAGGTGCCTTGTACATCACCATTCTAGTCGACCTCAGAACAAATTCGGTCCGATCATTCGACTAGACACAACTCCATGTCATGTGATTTGAGACTTTCTCTCACTCTATCGACTTGACCCACCTTTACACCATATAAAAGAGGCTGTCTCATTATTTCTCGTAGATATTAGAGACCGAGATGCACACATAAGAGGTGGGTCTAATGATATCCTTAAAATGGTTGAAGAGGAGTCCTCTATAAGGCAACTTTGGACTCTCAAGTGTTGTGCCCCTCATTATATCCCACCGTGCGTGCCCCGTGTATTCAATTGAACCGAAAAAGGAGGAGTGAGTGGTCCCCACACTGCATTTCCTTGCCTTTGAATCTTATTTTAAAGGCACGAGAATATCTTGCTCCCCTGGATCTCTCACGCTTCAATTCTCCCCTCCCTCCTGTTATGACCGATTATATCCACCAACAATCGGAGTTAAATTGCATCTATGCCTACCTAGACTATCAGCATTACCACCAGCACAAGGTGTATGGTTTTGGCTTGACGAGCAGTGTGTATTCCAGATACAACTTCTAGCACCGCATAGGCGTTGCTGGCAGTCTTGCTACTGGAATCTAGGTCGGAATTTCCAGTTTTATGGCAAATTCAGCGATCGAATTGGCATTCATTAAGGCGGCGTTGTTGGCAAGCGAATGTTGCGTAAAGAAGAGAGGCATCGATCCATCTGACACTTGTGGATAACAAATAGACAAATACACCTGTGCCAACCCAAAAATTTCTGGGTGCCTTGGGTGCAGCATTATAAGTTCTAATGGCCGTGGTGGCTAAAACACAAAGTGCAATGTGGGCGGAAGAGATGGTCCAGTCACCGTTGAAAAGTCACGAGACGCAGATGGATTTTTCTACGTGGCACGTAAAACGTTACCTAGAATCCACTCACTTTCACAATCTGTAGAATAGGATCATGTGGATCACCTTCATCATTATCTACACATTTTGTTGGATTTCTTACAGACCTCTGCAGCATCAGCTTCAACGAAGCGTTAAAACCACAACCTCTACAATGGGTGAGTAATAAACATTCCCGTGATAAATCACCTTGTATTATAGGCGATTGATTAGTTGTTGAAGTCAATTTAAGTAGAAGTAGTTCCCTTTATGCTGTCTCAAACACCTTACGTGACTGAAGGTGGAAAGTGTACCCGCGATTGAAATTGCCTAACGGAAGAGTAACAACGCAGGTGCACCAATACCATGTTGTCAGATAGATTCAACGTAGGGGTGGTGCGCGCCAGCTTCACTAACCACTTAACTATGCTTGATGAGAAAGCCGCCAAATGGAGTCATGACATTGCTCATTTCGTGTGAATGAGAGCGTCACGATATCTGCCGTCTCGATAGAGTATGCATGCTAAGTACGCAAAAATGTAGAGGCAGATGGTAGAATAGAGGCACAGAGGAATCATGTTTGTTAATCCGTTTAGGGTGCAACCTCATGGGGACAAGCACAAGGTTGTGCTCGTACCACTTTCACATGCAAACCCTCTATGCTGCTACTCAAGTTATAATAACTGGTTCAAGTACTATGTGGATGTGCTTGCATTTTCACTCCTCCTTACTAACACTTTAATGAATGCCTCACCAACTGGTAGAATTTAACAAACACAAACCAGCGTCAGGATAAGGTGGATCCCAGCCGAATAAAATTTTAGCATTCATTATGTCAAGCCAAGCCAGTGCGATAACATCTAACGTACAAAGGACTACCAAGTTTACCCATTGCAAAAAAGGGGCGAGGTAAAATGCAATGTGGAATTGCAAAAGCAAAAAGACTGTGCAACACAGTTCATGATGAAAGCTAGATGAAGTAGAGGAGAAAGATAGCACTCCTGAAAAGTTGCTACCTGAAGAACCTTATCCAAATAACTGGTTAAAACATGTTGACCTGGTCCTATTTTTCACTGTTTCTCCCATAAATATGAGAAAACAATTACGGAAGACAACAATTTGGAGAGAAGCAATCGAGATCCAAGCTGGACACAACAGAGCGGAGAAAAGCACAGTGGCATACAGGTGCCATCGAAGGATCGCTTTCAAAACTGACAAGGAATTGCGGGGATGCATTCCTTATCAAAGCAGGATAAAACTGGGTTGAAAAGAGCAAGAGATGGTTAAATTCTGTTGCTAACTTAAGCAAATTGTTATTGTTTTTTGGAAAAAATCAAAGAAATCACAAGTAAGAACGAACAGGCGAAAGTAAACTGCAGCTAGACATCGGTGGTCTCTCCATTCAGATTGCCAAAATAAACGAGTAAACGAATGAACGATTATTGGCAGACATCAAAGGCGGTTCTTAAAACCACCTCTGATTTTATTTTAAGTGACGCAAAATGTTGCCCAACTGGAAGCAGAGGAAGGCACTCAAATGTAGCATCTCCAAGGGAAGACAAAGGAAAGAGAGATGGCGCAGAAAAGTGAACAATGGAGAGAAAGGTTAGTACAACTGTGAAAGCTCATTGGTTATGAGGATTTTCGATACCGCACTTTGTACTATTGACAATTTCGAGTCTGCAAATTGTTTATATTCACAATTTAATTAGGCGTCAATAACTGCTGACAAAGCTCATTGTGTAAAAGGGAACAAAAGACTTTGCTTTCTCTATGCACTATTGAATTGAAGTTAGTAGCATACTCCATTGGTATGCGAATCAGGTGACTTCACACCTTATTCAGGGCGATACCGATAGAACTCCCCTTCTAAACTCCTCTGTCACTCATACAGAAGTGCACATCAAGACGGCAATAAACTTCACAGATTTATCCTATATCATGTTCTTGCGTTTCGCAACGTTGACTGCTTAATTCACAAATATTCCTCCTTCGCGTCCCAATCGTCAATTCTATCTTTTGCTATTCCACTCATAACTTCCTATAATGATAGTGGTGTCCTCTTTCCACGACTGAATAGTTCCTTTCATAATCGATTTCTAGATGTTTCACACGATGATGAGAACGTAGCCTCATTTACAGTGAAGTCAGAGTGTAGGTGCTTTGCACTGGTGATCTTGCCCTGCATTTTACCCACCTGGCTTCGCTAAGCTGTATTACAACCCATACTTCCTTTGCATTCCAATAATCACAGTTTAGAGGGAAATGCCCAATGATTCTGCGATTCCTGTACACCCTAGCCTTAGCCCAAGCTTTTGAACCATCTTCTGTGATTCATTAGTCCATTTGCCGAGTTTATCTGCAGTGTGGAAAAGCATTTAACTTTGAAGTCGAGAAGTTGAATGCGTGCTTGGCCGGAAGTAAACTAACGAAAACAGTCTTCCTCATTCTTGTCGCGCTATTTAAATAGCAGTTTAATTGAAGTCATTGTCGGTCGTCCCTATGTTCAAACGTCCAAGTCAGCTGGATTCTCTCAAAACAAGAGCATTGACTGAAAGACCGGTGCTAGTCACTAGATTTCGTTGGCAATGGAGGAAAAGAGAGAAATAGAGGGAGAGGAGTAGTTTAATATTGTGTGAATAAATAATGCATAGTGCGAAAATTTATTTGAATCGAGGGTGATAGAGAGAGGGATAAAGAGAGAGAAAAAATTGGCAATAAATGAACGACCGTTGTTGAGAATGAGATTGTATCAGCAATGGAGGGTGAGACAGTTAGCATTGTGCAACTGGTCGATGCTGAGCACGTGATTTCATTGGCGAAGGAGGGTGATAGAAAGGGATAAAGAGCGAGAGAAGAGGCAATTAGCATTGGGTGAATTACTGATGTTGAGCACGAAATTTCATCGGTACTGGAGAGAGAAAGTGAGAATAATAAAGTAAGTTGTCGAGATGGAATTCAGCATTGTGGGAATGGTTGTTGATCGGCACGTGCTTTCATTGGCGAAGAAAGGTAATGGAGATAGAGATAAAGAAACAGAGAGGAGGCGATCAGCAGTAGTTGAAGGATCAATGTGGAGCACGTGTGTTTAGCGGGGGTGGAGTTGGTGAGCGAGGAGAAGAGAGCGGGAAAGGAGACTTTTATCAGTCGATGAACAACCAATGATGAGCGCGTGTTTTTAGTGGTAATGTAGTGTGGCAGATATAGAGAGGGAAAAGAGACAGCAATGAGTGAGCGGTCGATGTTAAGGACATGAGGTCCGTGTTGTGGGAGAGATAATAAATTTGTCATTTCCCATCACACATTCTTGTCTTCTCGTCTTCCTGGAGTTTATTGTGATTTACAAAAAACCCTGTGTTCCTTATCTAAGGAGGAATCAAATGTTGCCACACACCAGCTCCTACGTCTCTTTCATTGTTGGCAATTTTGATCTACATGACTTCAACAGCAGTACATTGCTGTCACCGCAACCGCGCACTGCAGAACTTTACCCTTCTTTATGCAACAGTGCATAGCATGTATACACAAATGTAAGGTAGCAAACAATGAAATGAGTCTCCTTGGTAGAAAAGATTACAAAGTTAGGCAGAAAAAATGGAGCACACATTTATGAAGAAAAGTTGTTGCAGCTGTAGAAGGAATCACCACCTTCCCATGTGCACCAGGACTAACGGCAATATGAGCACAACTAAAATAAAGACATTGTTTAATCTGGACTCCCAGAAAAAGGTGAGTAAATTGCTCTTAAGTCTAACAAAGCAATGCAGAAGGCTACTGCATCCATGCTGTCATTTTGCCATTTGTCGTATTGTTGGAAACTAAAAAGGTTTCAATGTAACAAATAGATTTACATGGGTAGCGTTTTTAGTATGAACATATATTTAACCATTTAGAGGCAAATGAAGGGATGCCGGTCATTGCAAACGCTATTTACTATGCAACCGCCGATCGTGCAGATCAGGAGTAATAGTACGTGTTTAAAAATCAAGGAAAGTTAACGTTGCCAACGTGGACTTTGGCAGGTGCGATGGAGATGATGACGTCCAAATAAAGCCAAATGTGTTAACTTACCATACGACGTTGCTGTTCAATTACAAAAGCAGCAGTTAATTACCACGAACACAGCCTCCCATTGTTCTACGAAGAATGTTGTGCGTGAATATAATAACTGAACAAGAGTGGGTTCATAGCATGTCAGGTTGTCCAGAGGTGCAAAAGAACTAAGGTGAGGCCATGGCGCAAAGACGGTCGCAAACTAAAGGCAAAGTGTCGAGCAGTTGTGCTTTTAAAATAAAAATCAAAGAATTGCGGTGAGATGCGCATTTAGGTGTGGTCTCCGCAGATGCTTCGATGCGGGCAATTGCCACTCAATTTTGCATCCGAGTTAGTTTTGGTAACTGGATTGGAACCGAACAACAGAATTTACTACCCTCTTTGTCAGGAGCTAACACAAAAGTAGTAGCTTCGCCACATTGGTGCTTACCCAAGTAGGGCATCGAGGCCGGTAATGGTTTTATGGGCGCCGCCGTGGTCGTATCTCCTAAAGCAAACATTGCATGATTTGCATTTATTGCCATTAGGATTGACTAATCAAAATTGTGAGGCTGCCACATGATTGCTTAAGTTGTTGGTTTTGTGGCTAATTATCTAAGTTTCACAAAGCTTTGGCTTAAGTGAAGTACTTTACAAATGATACCAAATAAGAACGGTGCATTGACAAGGACTTTCCTCACGTCATTCTGAATCCATTACGTGCTATATTTACTGGCAAACTCACTTTGTGGTCCTCCATAGCCTGAAATGCAGAACTCAACATAAAGATCCTGAATCGTTAAGCAAGTGGTGGCAGGGCCTAAAGGCAATCATGGACAGCATGAATTGCAGCATAGTCGAGTGAAACAGCTTCCTTAGAAAATGATCACCTGAGAGAAGTTATATGCTGGCGAGGCTTACGTTTGCATTCCTCCACTTCAGGTGATGTTCCATTCTGTGCGTAATCTACGGTCACTGTCAAATGCGATTCTGTTGTCATCCACGTAAAAGTGTCGTTTTTTGCGTCGGACCGTGGAAAGAATGTTCCATAAAATATCCGCAAATCTAAGACCTTGTCTTCCATCATGCCAACTGACAAAATTAAGAACCAACATTCATGTTAGCAAAGGTGCATCAAGTGGTGGCAAATTAAAACAATGTCTTAAATAGGGCCGCGAGTTTTGCGTGCAGACCTATAGGAGAAAATGTTTGCTTCTTCACTTTGCTACTTTTTATTATCTAAGCTTCTTTATTGACAAAATAATTGTCCATGCAATTTATCTTAGCACACAGATTTCCAGGACTTACTGCAGGCGCGGTTGCCTCGCTGTACAAGCCTAGTCCCCTTCCAAGTGCAACTTGTCGAATCGCTCACGTAAAGCATGGCCTATTTTAGAATACATGCAATATTTAATCGACAAGTACTACTGAAAATATGTAAAATGAGCAATTGATAGTCTGGAAACTGAACAGCCTACCCATCCATCGCCTTTAGCTCCTTGAACACCAAATTCCAAGTAAAAAGTCCGCTGCCCTTTGACAAACCGTGAAAACGGGAACGACGTCATTAGATCTACACCACCTAACATTTGAACGGAGAAAGATGTGTTGTCCATCTCGAATTGCTTAAGGAAATTTTAATGACTGGGCCGCTTATGTATAACAAATAGTGTGATACCTGGTTTGGGCGCTGGAAACTTGCAATTTGGCACAAAGTACGTGGTTGATATCCGCTTGTGATTGTCGTCAAAGTCTATGATTTCAATCGTTTCCTGCTTAGTCACGTCTTCGATGGTGAGGCTAGCTTTTTCTAGAATAAAAGCAATGCCAGTGAACGGAAGATAAAGAAGATGCATTTATGTGGACCACAAATTGACTCCCGCTGGGTCAAATGCCAATTGGCGTTTCGATTAGCTTACATCAGAGATATCATACAACAATCAGTTAGAGTGCGACAGTTCATCAATTTTCAAGGTATAGTTCGTTCTATTTTTGCAACTATCAAGCTAACTAATCAGCCTACGTTCTGGGCAACGTTGCCTAGTAAAATGCCAAGTGTCTGATATTTACTAAGTGTACTGAGAGATAAAAGGATTCAATTGAACAAAGCAGTGATCAAATATAGAGTAGTGAGAGGAGGTGAGCGTACTTTCGTCCCAATAACAGGGACTACCCCAATATTCGTCATAGGCCACACACCTGTGACCCTTAATAAACATCTTCAGGGCAGCTGTTGAGGTGTGCACTACTGGAACCTAAATGAAACGAAAGTAATACTGAAACACTGTGGCCAATCAGCACAATGTTAATCTCGACCTCTATGTACCCGAAATGCATTTCATCATGCGTAAATCAAAATTGTGTACCTCCTGAAGTACAGTAGCTTACTTACATAGGTCTTCTTGTACTCGTATTCTAATGGATATGAGACTCCGAACGGCTTCCCAACAACACGGGAACCCCACAACCAGGGGCCTGTTTCGCCTTTAAAGAGAAAGTAATTAGAGCAATCCTTCTATCTTGGCATTGACACTCTTTCCAAATGGAGGAAAGGCAAACAGAAATGGGAACCAGAAATGGGGAAATGAGGTAGAAAGCATACCTGAGCAATGAGCTGCACACAGTAGTACCACAAGCACTTCCAGCATGATTTGTGTCGATTCCCTTGGTGCTGTCTCGGTAAATTTATACACGTCCCACACTAGCCTCGTAAGGCTGATTGGATCTCCTAATACAACACAATCACCACAACCATGAGGTCACCATGCTTTAGCGAAGAGGCAGATTTGTAAGCACGAAAGCCATGCACGTCCTGTTCATGCGTCGTATCCAAGCAACATGGAGAGATCTAGCTTAGTTTTGCAACGTACTGAGGTAGAGGAACGTCGCCTCATCCTACCAACGTAAGATTTACTATGCTTTCATAGCACTCAAGAAATCGGAAGGCAGTTGCATAAACATTGTGCTGCTTAGGAGGAGACGTACACTAAGGTGGATTGATATTTAGAGTAAGAAATTTTGATTAGCATAACCTTACATATAAGTGAGCACTGTTTGTTACAGTTGCTTTTACCCTTGTATGATCTGGCTTCAGACGAATCTGTTTTCCCTTTTTTAAGCACTCTCTGTTGAAAATTCCGCTCATGCGAGTAAATGTGCTAAGTGGGATTTAAGAGAACGTCATGCGATGAGATCACATAAACTGCGCACAATATGTCAGTGAAGTGACTGCTTCAGTTTGACCGTATCCGTGCGCATCTACCTTATCGTTGAGCAAGCGATGTAGTTTGAGGCTTCTATTATATGCGATCGTAAATATTTTCTTCATTCATGTCTTATTGAAATCAGTACTCCAAAAACGATTAAGAGAAGGTTTCGTGGTGTGAGCTCCTATTACTTCTAATTCATTTTCTGGAGTGTGCGACAGTTGCAATCTCAAGATTGCGCTTATTCACATCTGCAAGTTTATTAGGCTGCGACTGGCTGCACTGTCAACGGGCGTTGCAGCGTGACACTGGTTTCATTTATTTGTGCCATCAACGCGAGAAACAGCCTCGGTCTTCTAAAAAATAGGTCGTTGAGGTAAGGTGTGTTGGCGTCTCCGCACGCAGACTTTAAAGAAATGCGCCTGAATGTCAAAGCCAATTCATCAAATGTTAAAGTAGTAATTTAATTCGTAGACTTTAAAAAATCGTCTAGTCTGAGCTTCAGTAGGGTTGCGACCTACTGGGCCTCTTTACCCGAAGACATTTCACATTCAAGGTAACCGGGTGTATCGGACACCACCGTTTGAAAATTTCACTGATGAAGAGGAAGCACATAGCAGTGTAGACTGATGTTTGAAATAAATCTCCCACTGTGCTGCTCGAAATCAACCAGGTCTCTGCGGTTTCTTTCAAATATTCGGCGCTGGGACTTCCATCACTTCGCCTAACATGTTACAGAAATATGCAAGGCGAGACAGTGAACGGTGATGAAGTTACTTAGTTCACGCTAGTCAATGCAGCCCGTTCATCACCTCGCCTTTATACTTGGCAACTCATTTTCATTCTCGCTCATTTACAATCTCAGAACTAGTCTTATCTCACATTTGCCAACACTTCACATACGACTTTAGGCAAGGTTAGGTGTGTAGGAATCCCGTGCTTTCTAATTCTTCTCGAGAGTGTGCAATAGCTTTGACCTTAGGATGGGGCTTCTTCACATCCGTAAGCTGTGCCTAAGGACAACATCAATAGAAAGGTGGAATGACATTTTCACCCAGTGCATATGTGTCACGAGCACCAGCAGTTGTGGGTTGCTTCAAAGAAATTCAGGGCTGTGGGGTGACGACGTGGGTGGAGTTGTGTGTTCTCACACAAAGACCCACTAGAAACGTGTGGGCATATGGAATATATGCCGAGATCAATGCCGAACCACTAAACCTTAGCTGCTAAAGTCAACAGAAAAACACCTTAAGCTGTCGAATTGAGCGAAATCCATATGTGTCTATATGTTTGCTTAAATTAATTTTTACGTCAAGTTCAAGTATGCGAAATGAATATACACCAACTATTCTGCACGGACTGCGTTAAATTCTACACTGTCCATCAGCATATTCTGGATGCAATAGTCATAACAGTTAGGAACCGTTCTCATTGACCAAGTGAATGTCCGAAACATGGAATGGGATGCTGTGGACACAATCTGGAAACCACTAATTATAAACTAATGGTAGTGATTTGACGAAGAATTTCGGCCTGCGTATTAAGAGGATGCTGCTCATGCTAGAACCACTTCAAATTAGCTATCAATGCAGTCCTTTTTACGCCCATTCAGATCGCAAGCAAACTTAACGATTGCGGATGGATCGCAGCTATTAGCGATGTCACTATTCTGGTCACTTACTTCATGTGTAACCGCAAGATGCTGCATATGTAATGCGAGTGCATATTAAAACGCGCAATTTTAGAGTCAATGCCAAATTACACACTGAATGCGTCAAACCCACAAGCCTCACTGCCACCTTTGTTAACAACCCATTTGCCTTTTGTACTCGCAAAGTTCTTGTATGCCAATGAAACCAACACTTGAGCGACCATCGCCGTGAGCGAATCATGAAGATTTTTGATGCTGCACTTTGTACCATTGCAAATTTAGTATCCGTAAGCCGCTTACACTCAATTTGATTTGGCCTTCTTTTCTGCAAACAAAGTCCAGAGTGTAAAAGGGAACAGAAGACTTTACTTCTTTTATGCACTATTGAGTTGAAGGTGGTAGCATACTGCATTGATTTGCGAATCAGGTGACCCCACACCTCCCTTAGGGCGAGAATTATAAAGCCTCTCTTCTGAACTCCTCTGTCACTCATGCAGAAGTGCACGTGAAGACGGCTTCCAACCTTGCTGCTTGTGGTCACAAGTGCAGTTTTGATCAGATGCAATAAACTTCACACATTTGCCTTATATCATGTTCTCGCACTTTGTAACGCTAACTGCTTAATTCACAAATCTTTTCCCCCTTTTGAGTCCGAATCGGCCATGTCTTCCTTTGCTGTCCCACTCAAACGGTCCGATTATGACAGTATTGGCCGGTTTTCATTTCATATGTGATTTCCGAACGATTTGCACGATGATGACGACGAAGTCTCAGTTCAAGCTCTTTGTACCAGTGATCTTATCCTGTATTTCATCCATCGGGATTCGCGAGGCTGTAGCACAACTTGCAAAAGGTTGTTGCCTACTAGTTAAGTAGTACCCATTTTATATCATTGACATTTGTTAATTTGGCCTAACTAAGACCCTCACTCCCACTTCATTTTATTGTTTTTCCTATTTATTGCAGCGCTATTGGCGTAAGAAGTTACCACAAAGTGGTAGAGCATGCAAAACACTTCCCTTTGCTTTGGAAAGGGCAACGTTATCCACTCTGGCGGACAATTTCGATGTGTTTTAGGCACCATGATTTCTCAACCGAATAATAAGTGAAGAAAAAGGGAGAGAGAAATTGAGGGAATTGACTGAAGTCCTTCCCTTGACGTGAGACAAAGAAAGTGATTAGCACTTGCAAAGGTAAAGGTCATCATCACCTATCTCCTCCTGCTTCGCTATCGCTGGCTGTGCAAGCAGGCGCATAAACAGCAGCAACAACTCCGGTCAGACGCGAAGCATTCAAGCGACATTCGTGTTTAGGAAATTCATTTTTACCAAGCATGATAAATCTTTACAAATAATGCGGCCAACTTTTCTAAATTACCAACGAGTTGGAAAGCAGTTACGGCCGATGATCTCCAAATTGATGAGTGGCTTGGTTACCTTAAAGACTTGATCACTTCACAAAACATGCGATCATAAAATGATAAGTGCCTCCAAATTGCAACCACCACATGTGGTCATTTCTGGTCTTAAAGATATGTGATGTATTACTTTTGGCATACAGGACCAAACGAATAGCTTTTTTAATCCTTATTGGAGTGAAACCTATCACTAATCATACGCGCGTTGCAGCGTTCTGATGGTTCCTTGAAAGCAAAAGAAGCCAAAATACTGGGGTAGAATATATGTATTCAACAGACAGAGAAAAATGAGTTGCTGGCATGGGCCTGGTGCCAGTCTACTCGGCTAAGGAAAAATGGCACACGAATGGACTGTGGATAAGAAGGAAGAGGAAGCAAGAGCGGGCGTGGAAAGAGTAAATTACCTGCAAAATGCTATTGATGAGAAAGGAATACAAGTTTTAGAGAAACATAAAACACGTTCCTTCTGCGTCAAGTAGTCGATCCATTTTATAAAATGTACTGCTAGATTTATCCTAACCAACTTCACTTTCTTTGTCCCATATTCTCACACATCTGCATCGTCACTGTTCGAACCTGAACCATTCCATCTTTGCCGTGAGTGCGCTGACCTTCCCCTTCACTTGCACATTTCTTCATCACTGTACTTTCTCGTCTTTTTTTGCCATCACAGACAATTTGCATTTTGGACAAATATACATTGCCAAATTTTATAGCGAGAAATGCTGCGGGAATTTACGGAATGAAGTGGGCTGCGGAATCCCGCTTCTGAGCAACTCTTGATCAAGACAGACAGAGGAGACTGCATCTCTAGACTCCCAGTGTTCCAGCCTTCTTTGCCACAATAGACACCCTACACATCGACCACACCCACGTTGTCATATTTTAAAACAAGAATTGCTGCAATCTATTACAGAAGGTAACGAGTTGCTGATCCTCAATATGGACTAAAACAATCGGAGCTCTGCACCCTTGCCATTCCCGAGTTCGTTGCCAAAATAGGATCATTACGCCTCGACCACACTTATTTTGAAAGATCGTAAAATGAGAGCTACGTTAAGCAACTGCAGAAGAGAACCGACTTCTAAGTCTTAATGTTGATCAATGTTGGATCAAACTTGCATGCACTTGCGCTATCGCAGCTTTCCTTGCCAGAACGGGATCCCAACATATCGGACGCACCGAAACTGTTAGGTTTGGAACAAGAATTGTCGCAAACAATTACGGAAGGAAGCAGAATGCTGGGTTTTATTTCTAAAAATTTTAGATTAAAAGGGGCAGAAGAGAGATTTCCTCGATGTCCTTGTTGAAGGCATTTACAGAATGAAACATGCATATGACTTTTATGCCGGCTCAATTCTGGTCACAAAGGTACCCGATTGTCTGAGGGCGCTCCTACCATCGGTCAAACCATGCTATTTACAATTTGGTACGAAAACTGCTGCAAGTAGCTGCTGAATAGGATAAGCTGCTGCGTCGAACTTCTGATCGATTCTGGATCCAAATAAACAGGAAATGGTGCAGCTTGATATGCTTGTGTTATTTTAGCTTTCTCTGCCAAAATAGGCTACTTAATTGTCTGTCAGGTCTATATTTTACTGCACAAAACGAAGAATATCACAGCTAACAGCGAAGGAAGAAGCATTTGAGTACAAAATTGAATAATTGCAGATGTAAAACCAAGAAACCAGTTCGTAGCTCTGTACTTATGCTATACCAGTTTTCGTATTAAAATCATTTGTAGTACATTGTGTTCACTCCTAAGCCTCAAACGTCTTACAATTGAACTGCAATTCACTGGAACGCAAGTAACCTAACATTTGAAACCTGATCTTAATTGGTCACAGATTAGAATGAACAAAAAATGATGCAGTGTTTGTTAATGCACAATCTTAGTACAACTGCATGGCACAAAATGTTGCGCTTGAAGAGGAGACCTACGTTTTGGCATCGTAGCAGTTTAGTAGCTGGGGCCCTATCGGAATCACTTTAGAGATCAAAGTGAGGAATGCTTATAGTGCAGTGTACTTGGACTGTTTTGCCATCGTTTCACTTCTGTAATGTCTTGTGTGTGCTACCAGTCAAAAGCTAATTCCATTCTCACCTTTCCGATGGCGGCGGAATGCTGTGAGCAGTTCCTTCGTAATTAAATCGTTTTCCCACCTTGCCTTAACGGCTCCTAACTATAGCTGTTAAATAAATTAGTTAAATTGACTAATACTTTGCAGATGCGGGTACTAGATCATTTTGTATAAAACAAGTTACTGCGCGTTAATGATTAATATTTGGGAACAAACAGTCAAGTTTAATTGTTCAGTAAATAGGCGTTGTTAGTTTTTGCATGACTGAGAGGATAAGAAACTATGAAATGCAATTTATTTCTACCTGAAGTATAAGTAAAGTAGTGCCAAAGGCCGAATTCTGATGTTGAATCACTCGTTAAAGGACTCATGACTAGCGAGTTATGCTCCAGTCAGAAGTGATACAGTCCAGTGAAGTTCATGTTCAGCAAATTCATTCTTACCAAGTAAATCTCGGTAAGCAAGACAAGTCTCTAAAAAACATGGCCCATTTCTGCTGAAGCCATGTGATTCTAGTGCAGCAACGGTATCAATTTGCCAACGAGGAGATAAGCCGTTACTGCTGATTATCCCGAAAATAATGTGCGAGATAATTAACTAAAGACTTGTTTCACTTGAAAATTGCAAACACTAAATGTATTTATTTTTGGTCTCAAACGATACGTGATGCATTACAATAAGCATACATGACCAAACGATTGAGTTTTATAGACCGTACTAAAATAAAATCTATCATTCACCATACGCGCGAGTCTATATCCAGTAAAATTTTCCTCCATTTTGTTCTACGTACCTTTCCAGATGAAATCTGATAGCAACGTCTTCCACCTATTCTTTTTAACATCACCTTTTCTTCAAACTTAGAACTGGATCCTCTCTGCTCCACTACACGTATAATTTACATTAATCATCGTTCGACAATGCTATATTGCATAACGGGCACACCTTTGCACGAATCTGTACGTAAGAAATAGTATGCCAAGTAGAGCAGTTCTAGCTGCATCAAAATTGCACGCTTATTATGCATTCAAATGTGGTAAATTGTAAATAGAAGACATGCAACAGATTGAGACCAAGGGAAGGCAACATGTGTAGTTTGATTGACTGGTGTAAGCGGCTACATTGCTTGCGGGACCTTGTAGATGGGTGGGTGAGTGGGTAAATACGCAGCAAAGTCATCGTCTGGAAGGTGGATTTTTCCTCCTAATCACTTTTCTTCCTCACATCGCTTGCGACTAGTTGCCAAAGAAGTGATGGTTGGCTTGGTAACGGTAAGGAAAAGGGTGCTCTTCCTCCTTACCTTCCTTCGAATTACTTCGAGGAACTTGCTCACAACTCGCCAATGACCGCGTCCTCTTATGAAATACCACTATCATCTTGTTGATTACGTGGCAGAGTGATTTAATTAGCAAAATAAATGCAGATAGATACACCTTTTCTCCTTCTTCTTCTTCTCCTCGTTCCCTTTATTCGGTCTCGGACTGTCTTCAACCCTCCTGCTACCTTAGCCAATGTACGATCCAATATCCACCTCAATGTGCAACTGCTACTGAGCGCCAATTCAGTAGCAAGCTAATTCTGCTTCCATAACATTCCAGCAGAAGAGTATGAGCAGGTAGACATCGGATGGGATAAGGGAGTTGCAACAGCAATCGCCCTCCTTCTCCTTCTCCTAAACCCTATTTGGTAACACACTAATGAAACATTTACATCCCTAGTTACCACTGTTAGGACTGTGTTGTTTGGAGCACACGCTGTTCGTAAATTTAAGCCTTACCTTCCTGTACTAGGGGTCGTGCTGATGGCGGTTTGAGTAGGCGAGCATGCATGCATGCAGACATTTTCCTCCCATTTATCCTGAAAGTTATGGGGCTCCTCATGCTGCCGCAGAGTGCTAAAAAGGTAAAAAAGGTAATACCATCGCATTTATTGTGATGAAGAGGGTAGAGGTATCGCGATGCGCGCACCACGCTAGACTTACAAGAATGCTTTCAAAGGCTGTTTCGTAGGTTTCTCTATATACAATGTTTCTCTGCTGGTGAGCCCCGTATGGTTAGTGGCAGTTTATCTCACTTCGACTCTTGGGCCCGATCATGATGTAAAAATGCCTCCACCTTCCTCCCCACAGACCTTCACTCAAATGGACGTCAAGCCTTTCCTTTCGCTTTTAAAGATCAGGCACTGTCTAGTGCGTTGCCGTCGTAGCAATCGCTGATAGCCACTGAGGAAACGACAAGGATGCCGATTGCTTTAAATGAAGGCATTCCTCCTTCTCCTCCTCCTTCTTCTCCTCCTCTCCCCCGTTCTTCTTCTTCTTCTCCTCATCGTCTTGTGTAGTTTACAGCCACCTGGTTTGGTAATCGTTTCCAGCACTCCTCATCAGATGTGCCAACACTTAAAAACGAGGCACTTCAGAAGAGGCATGGTCTAATCCCAGTCTTTCAAAAGCACGCGAGTGACTACAATCTAAAGGATACGCATATGCGCAATTAATGGCAGACGAGGCTATAATTCTAGCTCTCTTCAACCTCAAATACTTTCCAAATTCCACTGCACAGATAACGGCGTTGCGATGACATTAGCGCTCAAAATTTAGCCACATTTCGCATTGGGGTACCTAGTCAAATTAATTTGCGAAACTGAACTAAGCACTGATTAGCCGATTTGCAAGAGAATAATGTTTAGACTTTGTGTTCATTTGATGCATCTATTGCCTCTGTTAGGTATTGTTCGCATGTTTGAGGAGGAGGTCTAAAACCCTGCTTAACAGGACTCCATGCTAACGGCATTTTTCCTCTGCAATATTTTGTTGCCCTACTTAGTGCTTATGCTGCGTTGCTTGGCCTCTCGATTGACCACCAACCCAATCTGAGGGCCTTGTTATTGCGTGATTATGTGCGATATCCTCCCAAGACAAGTGCTTTCGATGTAATCCTTGTTTAGGTCCACACATACCTAAATACTTTAATGCTTTCAGTTTTTTTCTATCATTTTCAATGCAAGCTTGAATTTGAGCTTTGGGTAGTACACTTCGACCCAGTTAATTCAATTCTTCCTTCTGATTCTGTGTGTTGTCACTTCCCTATGTATCAGGCCTCAGGCGACGGAGTTAATTAGGTTCCTGTCACAAGTCATAAGATAGTCCAAGTAAATCAAGGTTTCAATAAATCATAACTAAAAGTATGCTGCAATCGGCTTTATAAATCAGCTTAGTTGCAAATATCAAACGTGATCATGGTTAGGATATGCAAGTGAACGTTTAAAGCAGGCATTGCATTGTTAATCGAATTGCACATATACGTTTGCGGTTCTTTAAACGTTATTTTAAGGCGTTGTTATACCTAGGTTGTGTTTCTAACTTCCAAACTTACGCCTAATCCACAAATTAGGCCTATTTTCTTTCCAGCTCACTGTTTTAAGTAAAAGGTAAGACATTTGTAATAAATTTCGGCTTTTTAAAAAGCACAAAAATTAATAGTCCATTTGTTTTATCGGACGAAGACAATGTGATTGGCTAGATTTGTACTTGAATCACATAAGTGGTGTGCATCTCAGTGGTCGTTACTTTCGGTTACTGGGGTCGGATTTGCTCGAAAAAGTTTGGAGTATGGTAAGTATTTGACACATTTTTATCGGTTTCAGTTTGTTAGTTGTTATTAGGCCTTTTGTATGCTGATCGGCCTCCTTTATACGTCTACCTGCTAGAGTAAATGCGAAGGCTTCATAATGTAATTGTTAAGATGTTTTGTTTTCCAACTGCAAGGTCTAATTACGTTGATTTCTTGCCGTGCAATGCCTTGTGTGGTATGTTAAGATTGTTTTGGCAATTTTTCAACTAGTTTGCTCCTCAATGACTGGACTTTGATTAATGAGTCGTAAGTTTGTTGAGAAGGGTTTTAACCTTACCAAGTGCTTGGCATCTACCCATTATTTATTGCTGATAAGTATCCGTCATGTTCTGTATTTTTTTGCCGGGTTGAAAATTGAAGTTTTCGCCAAAAATTGTCGTTTTGCGAAGAATGGAGGCACTATGAGGCGGCAATGAATTTCGAATCTCGACTTAGCTATCGCCTCGCACGTTCCTCAGTTAAGATTGGATTGCAGTTAGTGGACAGTAGCTGTCTCTTCTGTGCAGTAGTGGACTCGATGTACGTTCTTATTTTGGGTGGAAGCATGCTTAGCGATTTATTCGTAGACCCTTTCACATTATATGTGTGGTAGAAGGTGCGTTGCTTTCATTACTATGATATCCGTGTTGGTGGAACACACATGCATATATGTGGAGGGCGTGGGACACTTGGCGACTTCCCTACTCACTGAATTGGGGACTAGGGTTATTTTTGTGGCGACGTGATCTTTGCGAAACGTGTTGTTTTGAGGGCCTTGGTGATAGCTTAATCGTAGGTTCAGCTTTTACGGCATGATTCGATGTCTGAGCAAGGTGGACGCAGCAGACGTGGAGGAAGGAGTGACTAGTGAGGAGCTTTTGCATCACTGCACAGCCTGTACTTCGTGGCACTTCCAAACGCTTGCTTGTTAAGTTGTTTTCTCCTATCAGTGGTTATGTTTTAAGGTGTTAACTTTGCAGCGCGCTGGATATTCACACATCGGCTCTTCTATTGTTTGCCTTTATCCTTTTTGGATGCTACAGAATTACAATGGTGATGGCGGTGGTGGTGGTGGTGAGGTAACATTTGATGAGTCTGTGGAGTGGTAGGCAATACGATTTCGTGAAGTCATTGGCAGAGGTGTCTTTGCCTCGGTTGTGCAATGTGGATTTCGGGATGAGCACTGGAGGTGTGTTGGATGGCATAGCGGTGGGTGTGACCTTTTGTGTAGTTGGACACGAGCATTGGGTGAGAAGGGCATGTTCACAAGCTCAGCAGACTAGCTGGAGTGTAGCACTGAGGGATTGGGGCGAGGGGGTGGGCTTATTATCACATTAATGAGTTGCGCTGGTGATTGTGTCAACGCTGAAAAGATGGGGAGGAAGAGAAGGAGAAGCGTATCAGAGGTTTTTTTCGTACCCACTATAGGTGGCCCTTTTTTTGTGAATTTTGGTGCCTGTGTGTATAGGAATCTCTTTTTTGTTAATGAGGTTCTCGAGAGAAAATTTGGCGAGTTTTGGTTGGTTGTTCGATGGCAACACTTTTTCGTGTTCGTCCGCTGTGCTGAAAAATGAGGTGGAGGGGATTGATTGAAGTAGATATTTAGGTAGGAGATTGTTTGAATAGGGAGGGAATGATGTGGTGAATGAGACCTCATTTGCTGTGATTGAAGGCGGGGAGGAGAACTTACCAAGCACTTGGCTTTACATGGTGCCAAAGTGGTTGCGGGTCTAAAGTACGGTGAAAGGGAGTGTTTACTTCACCTGGAGCAGTATTATGTGAGTGAGTGAGCAGCACTAGGTGCCAATTTCGTACGCAAAACTTGTAAATACAGTATTTGTTTGTTGCAATAGTCGGCATCTGACTAACACTGGCTGCCTCGCCGCTATTGTTTGCAATGCTGGTTATGTGGCACTTCTCAACGTCACGGGCTCATTAGGTTGCCTGTCAACAATAACACACATTATTGTTGTTGACGGTGGCAATAATGGCAAGGGGGAATGTAGACGCAGAAGCCGATCCATGGGAAGCCACTGAGACTGCACCGAGGGCCTTTGAATTCGTCCTTGTCGGCAGCGACAGCTGTGGTGTTGAAGCAATTATTTGAGCAGCAATGGGTGCTATTGAAAGTCGTCTTGCTTCTCCTAATCTTTCTCAGTATGGACTATTCCTTCACGTAGGGCATAAGCAGGCAGGCAGCGGCGCGGCTGTGTGCTTGGAGGAGGGTCCCAGCATCATGGAAGACTGGATGCAGCGTGTGTGGGTGCCGGGCATGCAGTCGAAAGGGAAAGGAGAGGAGGGCGTTACCTTGGTAAGTACTCCTCCATGGGACATGCATGTTGCACAAGTTGAGTGGGATCTCATCATAAGCTTATAATTACACCACTTTTGCCTGTTCTTTCGGCACCTTTTTCAATCTATGGTAGTAGTCAGGTTTTGAGACCTTTAACAGTAACAAAAACAACGGTATAGTGTGAGATGAAGTCGATGTGAGGTGATATTATTATGAGCCTTCATACGATGAATTGGTTTTTCATGATGTCCAAAAGTCTGAGCGTTAAGTGGGATGACCTACTGCGGGGGGCAAGGGAGGAGGCAAAGATGTCCTACGATTTAATGCGCACTTCTTCCGCCTATTATAACATTTGCAGTTCATGCCATATGGAAACGTTCTAACTCTTACCAATTGTCTTGTCCACGCCACACTGCTAGGTTTGTAGCCATCAATCACTTAAAGTTGCATCTGTGACTCTGCAAAGGTGTGCCACTGATCGGATGTAAAAATGAAGTTTGAAATTTAATGAATGGAAGAAGGGCATTTAATAAGGACAACACCAAAGACGGGGCTAGTAAGACGAAGGATTTGTGCGATACTTTTGCTGTCGAAATGGAACTTTGAGAGATGAAGAAGCAGCCACCGCGCACTTGGTGATGAAGGTTTCGCCATACTTCCTTAAAAGGCGAAACGGAAGATAGTAGCTCGAGTAACCAAACTTTGCAATAAAGTTTGTTAGCTCTGACCTTTTCGTTCAAATGATTTTGAGGCAGAAGACAAGAAACAAACGGGAAATGCCCTACATCCCTATCCATTGTGTAATGATGATGTCGACAGCGACTACCCTTTCATTACTCGTGAGGGCTGCATTAATCCCCTGTAATCTAAGTTAATAAGTTTGTAACAAAATGGCCAGTCTACTCGAGAATAGCGCTTCAGTTCTCACATTTGGTGCATAATGTTCTGACACCATTTTTTAGGATAAATGCGGTCAATTTTGCATGACGTATGATACTTTCTATGATAGGATGCGATTTTCAAATAAGCAATTTTCGAGGCTGAACTACACTTGCTCTCGCTCTCTATTGTTTAATAATTACGACAGAGGCCACCCTTTCACTACCCGTAAGGACTGTATCGATGCCCTGTCATCTAAGTTAATAGGTTTGTAACAGTATGTAATGGTATGCAGTTTTTCGTAGCTGTATATCAATTTTCGAAGATGAACTGCATTCAGTTTTTATACACTCGCAAAGATAAATTTTAGTATTTGTTCTAAGGCCAAGCTTGATTGTGGCTTTTGGATACTTGCAAGAATTCTTAAAATCAAATGCTATTTGCCCGACAGTGGTTCTTCAATTCTTACAGTTTTAACGTCACCAGTCGTCTTTAGTGTATCATCTGCCGATTTGGCGGGCGCATCGCCTGTTGTTAGTTCAAGAACGAAAGAAACTGTTTTATTTTGGGCTTTGCGTGAAGACAACGATGGTTTGCACTTTAAGGATGATAAGAATGCACCTGTCTGTGGTGGTGCATCTAATATGCTGCAAGGAATCGCTGAAAAAAGGTCGGATTTGAAGTTTGACTTCTCTCGTGCTCTCTACTTCAGCCTAGAAGTTGGTGTGATTTGTGCCGTGCCTCAATGAATTCGTTGTGTGTCCTTTTCTTGAAGTTTATTCACAAATGCGATGTGACAGCTACGTTATCCAAATTGTTACAATAACCACGAGTCGAATTTATCGTGTTTATTGGACGCTAATATGTCAGCAGTCCTCCTGAAAGGGTAGTTGAATATTTTCCCCGCCACTGGGGAACTGAATGTCGTCTCTTATAACTTCAGTAGACGCGATGGGAACATGCCTGGGCCAAGGTCGTGAAGACTGCTGTCGAGGATGTTGGAAGTCTGCAACGAAATAAGGTGCAAGCGATGTCGTACCGCGTCTCCTGCTTTGCGACGTGGTAGACAGGGAGCCACGTCAATGAGTGTGATAAATGTGGATGCATAAGGAAATTGACTCGCCGATTAATAGGTGCGTTTTGGTGCACATTTATGCACATTTGAAAAGCCTCTATTTATGCACGCTATTTGCCGTTTTGTTAGCTTTGATGAGGTGTTACGTCCAAGTTCGGGATGTAGTTTTTCTGCGTTGGCCACAATCACAGTGTGTTCTATGGGAAGCCAAGGCTAGATTAGGACTAATTGCCTCTTCTTATTTTCTCATTTCCCACGTGTTTCGTTTATTTGCTGCCATCAGTTGTTTAGGTGGTTTCACTCAGCATCGGGTTGCTTTAATGGTCGGCGATTCTAACTTTTGTGCTCCTTGACCTCTGGCTGAATTTGTCCATTGCGCATATCGTGTTATCGCTTTCCGTTTAGAAGGGCAGATGGCGTATTTTTGTCCATTAATCGTTTTTTTTATTCTAATCTGAACAGGGAAATTTGTATTTAGCGTGTTTTAATGAATATGCATGTGCTTCTTGAGAATTTTGATTGAGACAAGTTGTTTGTGTTTATCACAAAGTGTAGTAAATTCGTAGTTGCCGAATTGAGTGATGGGTAGAATACGGCAGTTTGCTTCATTGCACGTGTGGGCATCTGCAATGGACCGTAGTTATCGGTTCCAGATAGGTGTTCGTCCACATTCGGAACAGTAGCATAGACACTACGCACAGTTGTATCAAGTACGTAGATTCTAATCATTCTACTTGTGGTTAGAAAGCATGTTGCTGCTCTACTCATTTTCATTATTGAGCGGACTTGAAGGGAAACATCTCGTAATTGAATGCGCATTTTGGGCGCACTCAAGTTTTGCTGAATGTTAAGCAATTTCTTGGTTTCTGCTGATGTTATTTGAATCTGCCTGATTAGTGTTTCTTGTGTAAACCATCGGACTGTGTCTGTTTATTGTTGCCAAAGGAAGCATCCTTTGAATGAGGCTTATGAATGAAGTGCGTATTGGAAACGTATTGTAACGGTGACGACTTGGAAGGCAACCCACTGATTGCCTCGATTTTTTCACTCCTGCTGTAGCACTATGGTAGTTTCGGCTTTAGCTGTTTTTCTGTGGGCTAATAGTTGGCTGAAGGGTCGCGGAGACGGGCAAGAGTGCAGGTTTAGGGTCTACCTTAGGTTAGCTAGGCTAACAGTCTTGACGGCTAGTAGCCGGTGGGCATCTCCAAGACACAGGCAAACGTGCACTGGCAAACGTTAAGCTTCATCTGCTTCCTTGCTTACGCTCTTTTCACTTATCTATTGATTGGGTTAATTGGCTGGTGGAGGCTTGGGTGGATAGACAGGCGAAGGTGGGGGAATCTGCTTATCTCACTGTCTATGGACCTACTCGCCTGGTTTTCTTGATCAGCTTCACTCCAGTGGCATAAGATGTGGCGTTTGAACGCTTGTGCAGTCCTGCCTGATGTAAGTGGTCGTGTTGAAATCGCTTCGTCTGTGTCAGAACATCTGATTGTCGGAGATGCTAAAAGTAACACCTTCCTGATGCCCTCGTGACGAATGCTTCATTTTGATCGCATTATTGCTGCTAACAATGGTTGAGATGGAAGCTGCTCATAGTGGAAAGGAATGGAATGAATCGCCATGTCTAGCTGCCTTATTTACGCACACTACCTGTGGTTCTACCGTTCAAAGCACGCTCGCGCACATGACTGGTCTATTGCACATGGCGTCAATTAAATGAGTGCTGCCATGCTTGTGTCCGATGCAGTGGAGCTGTAGGTGCACTAGGTAGTTTGGGTGGAGGGGGAGGAGGGGGGATGCCACCGACATAGACATGCCCAGGGCAATGGGCGCAAGTGTCTGGTGCTCAGTGTGGTCCAGTTCGCACCCCAGTCCCGTGACATTAATTGGCTTTGTGTCTGTCGCACAAGTGCTTTTTTTGCGGCGTATATACCGCAGCGATGAGACCCCGGATATGGCAGTCGTCACAAGTAGTCTTGTCTTCGCTTCCGTCCCTACTCTTGGTATCCTTTTCCACCATCATTCCTATTAATGGTGTTGTTTTGGGAGGATTTCTTTGCAAAGTACTAGATTCATTCCGTAACAACTGCACCCCTGTTCTTGCTTATTCACTTAGTTGGCTGGTTGGTAGAGATGTAGAGATAGAGGCTAGGTGAAGCGGCAAAACTAGTGTTGGCCGTCCAATGATTCTCCAGTCATTCTGTAAATCTCTATCTGCCAACTTATCTGTCTGTTTTCTCAACTACTGATCTGTTTGGTAGTCGGAACGTGTAGAGGTCAATTTTGGTAGCATGCGGTGGACATATGAGGCTGGCCGAGATGGACCTGCCTACAGTGCTCACAGAAAGCATTCAAATAGTGGAAAATGAATAACTTTAGATGGCTATGCTGTTAGAAGAAAGCGTTTTGGTCAGACGAATGGAATGCCACTAAGAGAAGGTGAAAACACCAATTTAATGCTGGTAGATTATCCAGATGTGCAGGTGTTGCCGAAGCTGAGATGTATCAGTGCTGAAATGCTAGCTAGCTCACACACTGGGTACCTATGGACGTCGAAGTGAATTGGGTCACGTCAGCGTAGTACTGCGTCGATGCCCTTTCTTTATACCCCTGAGTGCATTTCCCTACAAAGCGCAGGAAATGGCATTTCTAACGAGTAAGTGTAGCACCCGTTGCACGTGATTTGGTTTTGAAGTAGGGAATTGCGCAAGACGGTATTGGCTTGTTAATTGTTTAACATCACCAAAACGCAAGCAAACGAGTTGCGTGCCTCGTCGTCATGGACTCATCCACACGGACACGGGACCCATGGCCGGTGATCAATACTGTCAATCGGCGTCTCTCTTGGGGGTTGCATCATCATTCACCAGAGTGTCTGTAAATCGGTCAATGTCTGTCCACAGGGTTGCCGGGCTCAATCAGGATTCATTACATCGAACTATGTCTATCACTGGAGACTCACCATCGAGTGCTTGGTGCGTAGGGATTTTACAATTGATCTCCGCGTTATTGCTTCCTTCCACTCTGCCATGGTTTATGTTTTTTTCCTGTTGGTAGGCATAAATTCACTTCTTTCTTTATTTGCTGTTCTCTTCATTTCAATACGTTTCTTGTTTGCCTATGCTTAGCGCTTTGCGAGAGTTTGGTTAAGTAGTGCAATTTTAAAGTGATTGAAAGTTCACAGTTCTTGGTTCCTCTTTTTCATAACAGAGGCTCAGTTTCGCTTTTTAATGAACGAGTGCGAAAGAGCTCCCATTATTCTGTTGACCACTTCCTCCTTACGGCACTGTTTTTCGCTAAATCTATTTATTCCTGCAATTTCCTCGTAAAGGCTAATGTTTTTGAAAAAGGATTAAGGGCGATCACTTGACAAGCCGAAGTCTTGCCTTTTGCTATCGTGTAAAGGGTAGACAACAGTCGTCTGAAATTAAGCCTTCTTCATCGACTTAATCTCATTTTCTGTCGTCAATTCTTTTTTCTGTGTCATCTTTGCCTCGCGCCTCTAAGTGCTTGTCATTCTCAAAGTAGAGAGATTGATAAGTAGATCCTAAACGCTTTATTTGTAATGGTTGTTCCTTTTCCTGGTCTTTGGATGAGCCCTCAACGTACACCATTTATTTTCATGATGACCCTCTGCGATTCTCACTCCCACTCAAAGCTTCGTTTTTAGAGGGGGCGGCCTCTTAGGTCATGGACAGAATTAGCATGCGTAGTATCTTTCACAATCTGTGCATCCGTTCCGCAACCGTCAGGATTTGTCTTTATCTGGAGCAGTAAGACGAGTAGTCGTGGTCTGTATTTCATCAGAGTAAACCGTCTAGCAAGGTTTGAACTTGGCCAGAATCCATCTGACGATGACCAGGACGCAGCACGTATGTAGCGTGGCATATAGAAGGGACAATTCCATGTATATCTAATTACTTCGGCTTTGCAAACATCCCGATTGCGGTTTCCTTTTAGTCGGGCACAATGGAGGGGAAGATGCTTTAATATGAGGTGCACGTGAAGGCACTGAGCAGTGTCAAGTAGACGCTAGGTATCGAGAAGTTTACCTAACAAATAAAGGTAGCGGGCGGACTGAAAACCAACGTTTGCGTTACTGCTACTGACCGATAGAAGTCTGCATTGCTCAATCGTCAAATTGCTGAATGGGTTGGCTATTGTAAACGCCTTCTTTCACAAGAAAATAGGCTCATCGCCGCACTTTGTGCACAGGCACTGGCGCTGGTCTTTGTCATTCCTAATAAATGATGTCTCTTTCGTGCATTACATGAACTGGTGCTTACTACTTCACGTGACATCGCTGCATTATGATTGTTCATGCAGATATAGAACCAGCACCTTTGTTTGGACCTTGTTTCCTTCGTCTTGAACGAGACTGCTTGCCGTTTTCACTTCGCGGGTTCAAATGTCGATGGTGTGTGAACCGAATGCGGACGAGAGGTCCGCTATCCAAAGCAGGTTATAAGTGCAATTTGTCGGTGTGGAAACACCGCTACCACCGCCAAGTTCATGAAGACCATGCGCCAAGAGAAGGGGAGACTGGAAGGAATAATTGTCTTCTAGCAGCATTTTAATGTGGAACAGCACAAGGCTCTCAAAATTCTGAATCCTCACCGTTCCAAATGCCCACATCTCCCTTTCCAAGCTATAATGGTGTCTTTACAGTGTTGTATGTTCCTGTAAATTCTCCATCATTAGTAAATTTAAGAATTTTACTCCCTCGCTCTTGTTTTTTTTGCAAACAGAGGAAGGTGAGGATTAAACGGGTTTGCGCAGATGATAAATTTGCTTGTTGATTGACGCGGATGAGGCGTGTGGGGTGAGGTGGTCCACTGTTACAGGTCGGATAAGGCATCGTCACCTGCGGCATGGGTGTTTGAGTGTTCCATTGGTGGAGAAGCAAAGAAGTAACTGATCTCAAGCCAGAAAACCGTCTTGTGGATATGGGCTGTTTGGAAGTAGTGCAAGCGATCATTCAGGTCTGGGAACCCATTCATCCATGACTCACGATCCACAGTAAATTCGCCAAACTTTATTGTCTCTGCTGTAATCAAGACGTGGCACAATCCACGTTGGTAGAATCATTCACGCTTATAGTGTTCGTGTTGGTGAATGCAGCAGGTGTACTCTTGGAAAGGTTGCCTAATTGCTCCTCGTTGGCGAGCTGTATACGTCTTGAGCGCATTCAGCAGGTGCGATTTGAGTAAATGAAAGTCGAGGTAGTTAAGATTTCACTCTGAATGTGGCTTCGACGTGCAATCCATACCATTGCCAATTTGAGGTCAGAATGGTCAAATTGTCGTATAGCTTCACTGCGCGTAAGGTTGTTGCTTTACAATTCATCGTGCTTCCGCAGGTACAAAAATCTCCCGTCGGGTTCGCGTAGATTCCGCATTCCGTTTTGAATAGTGAGTATGAAAGTAATTTGAAAAAGGTATTTCGAAAGCACTGCTATCAAAATAGGCGAGACTAGACTGGTTGTCGCCAAGTGTATCAAATGTAACTCCAATAGACTACGAAAACAGCATCATCTAGAATGCAAGCAGTTCAGCTTTAAAGCCGAGACAGTCGAGGTTGAGGTTCCGTATGCGTAAGCCATCACATTAAATGTTTACTGATGTGTTATGGTTGGCACATTCTAGTTCCATATTTTCTCTGCGAAAACACAAATGTTGTGCAGACTAAACAATAAGTGAAGAGAGAAAACACGAATGTGAATCCTATCCACTATCTGCTGCCAATAGGAGGCCTTGCACATCGTTTAGAATTTCCGCGGTCAAGTCAACTCCTATTGAGGCTCGTTTCCACTACTTCCACTGGGCGTATTTTGAAGGCTTTCAAACGTTGGAAAGGATCCATTGAGCAGCTAATGATGGGAAGGACTGGGACCAACTGCAAAGCCATGCGCACTCCCTTTGAAAATCGCAGGGAATGAAAGTTGCTTGATGCCTTACAAAAGTGCCACGTTAATTGTCCATTGAGTAATCACTCTTACATTAGGGGAAGCATTTTATACGCAGCGAGAGTGTTCACGCGTGGCACAGTTGTGAGGTAGTAATGTTGTCTATGAGATGTCCACTTCCAGCAGTTAGAGGCTACGGCCTTAATCCATGTGGTTATCAGATCTGAGGAAGTACCGCATAGAAACCCACCTCTCCCTGCTATAAACTCAACCGCTAATGCCTTTGCGTCGAAACCAAATTGGAGGAAATTAAGCAGGACCCACTACAAGGGCATTTAGTGCGCATTGCTTCAGTGGCACCTCTGCAATATTCGCACTTATGTAATAATAATTAATGCACGGCTCGCCAACTCAACTGGAATGACTCCGTAGTTAGCACTAGGAGAAAGATTGTAAATGGACAATCGTTCGGGGCTTAACCAACTTACAGAAATGTCTATTATGTATAAGTGAGTTGTTATATGCCTTTCTTAAAGAACACGTGCGTTAAATGCCAATGTATTAGCAGAAAGCACAGGAATCCGTCTCATTAATCGACGTTAAAGCTATGCTTAGGAATACTCAAATGGGATGGACACAAGGTTGCTTTTACTTGCCATATCATTTCATGGGTACAGATCCGTGTAAGGGTTTGACTAATTTGCGATATGGCATTGCTAAATGATGAATAATGTAAGCTATACCTGCAGTGGAGCAGGGAAGATCCAGTTTTAGATTTGAAGGAGAAGTAATACTTAAGTAGGATAGATGAGAAACGTTGTTGTCATATATCGTTTAAAAACAGAAATGGAATCAAACGAAAGTAAAATGCTTTGCTGGTTATGAGTACACGCGTATAATTAGTGATAGATCTTATTCCAACAAAGTTTACAAAACTTGGCCATTTAGTTTCGGACGTCAAATGTAGTGGGTCACGCAACGCTTAAGATCGAAAATAAATAAACATAATGTTTGCAATTTTCAAGACACATTTCAACTGTCGGTCGCATATTTTGTTAATTGAGACAAGTCTTTAAGTTAACAAACTCGCTCTCCATTTTCGAGGTCATCAGCGGTAACTGCTTTCCACCTTGTTGGCAAATTGGATCCGTTGCTGCACCAAAGTGCCAGGATTTTGGCAGAGGTGGTCTGAAGTGGCTTGCTTACTGATAATTACTGGGCGAAAATGAATTTATGGGCCACGGATTTCACTAGAATGCATCGCGTCTGACTGGAGCATAATTTGATCATCATGAGTCCTCCAAAGAGCGAATCAGCAGTCTGCCGTTGGCATCTGGTAAGGAAAAATTACATCTTATGGTTTCTTACCATGTCTGTCGTGCGTAAACTAGCAATAGCCTCTTCTAGACAATTAAACTTTACTGTTTATTACTAAGATTTTAATTATTAACGCGCGGTTAAAGTGCATCATACAAGCTGCTATAGTACCCACATCTGTAAACTACGCATAAATTTTAGTTAATTTGGTTCATTTACCAACTTCATGGTCATGGTTAAAAGCCTTCAAGACAAGGCCACTCACCGGCATTGGAAAGGTCAGAATGGCATTGGGTTTTGACTGGTAGTCTAGATCAATGTATGTATAAGGCATTGCATAAGTAATACAATGGCAACTTAGCCCAGGTGCACTGCGCTCCAAGTATTTCTTGCACTGACATTGAGGAGATTCTAATAAGGCCTTTTCTGTTAAAATCTACTGCGCGAAAAACGTAGGCTGTCTCTGAAAATGCAGCATTTTATGCCATGCTGTACTAAGGGTGTGCATTAACAAAAAACCAGGCTACGCGGATATTACACAGCGCCAGATTTTGTTCATTTCAATCTGTGACTAACTAAGCTTAGGCATCAATTGTCGGTGTACTTGCGTTCTAGTGAAGTGCAGTTTAACTTTAAGACTTTTGCTGCCTAGGAACGAACACAATGTACTGTAAATGATTTTAATGCGAAAACTGGAATAGCATAAGAACATAGCTGCAGTCTGTATTCTTTGTTTTCATCTACAATTATTCAATTTTATACTTGGTTCTGTCTTTCCTTTTTATTAACAGCTTTACGCAGATAATTTACTCTTCGCACACCTGTTCTTGCTTTCTCTTTCTTCTTATCCACAATCCGTCTGTACGCCACTCTCATCCCTCGCGTGTCGGTTCAATATTGTCACATCTGGCATCCAATAAAAGTAGCGTGAAAAGAAAAACTACGATTGGCCTCTTCTGATGTGCCATTCAAAAAAAGCGGAATTTTTTCATTAATCTGATTCCTCTTTATGTTACTCAATCACATGGCTAGATGAGTGGGCGAGCGAATTTTCGTTGGGAAAGATTGGAGACGATAGGAAAGAGATGAAGAACATTGCACTGCAGCTCCATACCTCGACTTCTTGCTTTTTCGTCTTATACTCAATTGTTCCTCTGTCTCTTTCAACTGAATATTCCTGGTGCATCGCTCCTACCAAAGAAGTGCATGGACCACTATTGCCATTCGTAATGCAAAATAGCAATTCGTCCAAGCGTGGAATTAGGGGAGTCACCGATTCTTTAATCAACATTCTACCCTTCACTACGATTGCTGTGCCGAACTTATTCTTCATCTCCCAAATATGCTCCGAATCCTTAAATAAGCAACAGCATCAGAGACCGGCTGATGTCAAACAACTTGCCCATTATTCTTATTCCACTGCTGAAGCACTGGAGCACGTTACGCAAGTCTAGGCCTGACCAGATCCGACTAACTTGGATTGGATCAGTAAAAAAGCAAGATTAGCAAGCTACGCTAGATTATGACAGGCTTAGGTAAGGCGCCTCATGCGTTATCATTTAAGTCAGCCCCAACACCCTGAGTTGTCCCATCTAATCAACACTACACAACTGCATGTAATGCCGATAAAGGTCTTTTTTCCTTTCTCGCAGACATTAGGTATCGAGGTTCACGCCTAATGGGTAGAACTGATGAGACAGGAGCTCTCCTGTCTCCTATGCATCTTTGGTAAGTCTCCTTTGTCTCCTACTGCGCTCCGTATGCTCACGTGTATTACGTCTTGTATTGTCACACAGTTTGCGCTCCTCATATACAACTAATTCGGAAAAGGTGAGTGAGCAATCCCTACAATTCAGCTTCTCTATTTTTCCACTTTAGTACCACAAGAACATCTCGCTCCCCTGCCTCCTCTACTCTTCTCTCATCTTCCCCTCCTACCACATTGTCTGCCAATGCCCTCTTTCATCTCTCCACTAGTCTCAATCTCGATTATGGCATGATTAAATAACGCACGGATTCATAATCTAGATCTCACTAGCACGGGTTAGACTGGACCTGGCTCAATCGCACTCTACCCAAAACCAAATCGCATTTTAGCATAGCCTAGCTTGGATTACAATTTCTTCCCCATTTCTATCTTTTTCTCTGTCCCTTTAGTTTGTCCTACACTACTTCGCCTCAATTCTGCCTCCTATTTTATTCCTCCTTTACCTATCCTTTCGAGAGCTAAGGTGAGTGTGTTGCTCCTACCTGCCCAACTCACTTCCTAATCCTTTTTGCTTTGGAGAATCTCTCTGCCTGACGCCCTACAATAACGGGTAAAATTGTATGCTTTCCGCTCTAAACCGCCTGCTCTGCTTCCACTATGTATCTTCGCTTAAGTTTGTGTGTGTATGTCATTGTTCGCTTTTACTCTCGTCTTTTTACGGCATACCTTAATTAATGTCTTACGAAAACAGATAGGAACGTGTGTGTGCTTATGTGTATGTTGGTGCAAAAGCACATTTTACCCAATCCTGGTCTTCGAACTTGTTCCTCTAGCCAATCAAATCATCTACGAAGGGGGCGTTGTCACACGATGAGGGTGGGGAGGGGAAGGAGGGAGGAGAGAATTAATGTTGGGCTTTAGAGAGGTGAAGGTGAGAGATGTTCTCGTGGCAATAAAGTGGAAAAATAAAGGTAAAGAGCTAATATCCACTTCCCTACTAGCTAAATGGAAGCAGGTTAGATGCGACCAGGAAACCAAATCACAGGAAAATGAATTAAAAAATGCACTTTTCAAATAAACATGCTTTTTGACCGGTGTTGCAACGGCCAGCTGTGAACACGCGTTATGACCAGCGGAATTTTCTACCACTGATTCCAGTTTTGAACCGGACGATAATCCTGACCGAGCAGAATCGCCAAAAGAGATCAATGGCGTTAAGATCAAGTATCTAGATTTGCATGAAAATTTAGTGACTGGTATGCCAGCTTGCGAGGTGGCTTCTACGCTCCTTGTATAACTTCGTTCGTCGCGTCACATATATGTGACACGTATTCATTTTCAGTTTGTGATGACTTGAGACGTGCCACACTGGGATTCATAACAGGAATATTTGTGTTTGGAATGAAAAAAGTAATCAATACAAACCGCATGTTGTAGCTGCTCTCAAGTTATAGCTTTTATGCGCTTCCCTTTCGAATGACAAGCACCTTTGACTCAGAAACGAAGGCAAGAAAATCTCCCCGCCACATTCATGCAGCACTAATTGTGGGCGTGCGAAGTACAGACAGAGGTAGATATCAAGTAAAATTTTTTTATATTTTGGCTAATCTATAAAAGCAAAAGCAGATAATGATTCGCTACTTCTTCACAAAACATATTTTTGCCTTGAGATCTAAGACGAGAAAACCCCTTTGTCACCAGTAGCACTCAAAATAAGCATTACGGAATTGGATTAAATGCTGAACGAAAGCTGTCTTTAAACTTGCATTAATTTACGCATCAATCTGCATCGTACAAATGTGCGATGGATTGTGTTCTTTTGAACGTTGGTGAATTGTGACCAGCGTTGTAAGAAACAACAAATAGCCCAGGTTACAGAAAGGAACTAATTAGATAGCGAGAAGGGTTAAAGAAGCCTTGAGGAACCCTGTTATCTTAGCCTCTACGCTTTGAGCGTTCACTCAACAAATAACCCTAAGAGGGTTTTGAATTAACTAACTGCATTAAGGGACGTAGAGCGCACATGCTCAACCTGTGCTTGAACCAGGGTCTCTTATAGCGCCAAGCAGGGAGATCCTAAGCTAATATTTTAAACAGCACCATTTACAACGATTAAGCTAGAAGCTGTTTTCCATTCTTGGCATATCGCTTCTTACATCCACTGAGAAAGCCTATTCTTTCAGAAAACAGAGCCTTCACTTGTTTGCAGGCATATAAATAGGCAAAGTTGGTTCAGACTAAGCTCACAAATTTTCCATTATAAGTATATTATTTTGCTACTCATTAAAAATGAGTAGAGCCTTCAACAATCAGTGAAGTAACGGGACCCGAAACGACAAAGCACATACGTGTGCATATGGGCGCGGAGCACAACATAGAAAACACAAAGTATTTGGTGTTCAAACTCCAACTAAAGCATCTCGAACAGCGAACTGAAGCGCTGCGAGGTGGATGGGCAAAATAACAGTAAGCTTAGCAAATATGCGAATCGGGCGCAAGTCTCTGCGTTCATTACCCGATTTTACTAATTTTTCGGCTTATTCCTCACATCCAGCATTCATGCCCCCAGTCCTTTTAAAAAAATCTTTGTATTCAGCGCAACTCTTTGAGAATTGCCTCTATTTCATCTGATAATGTGTTTAAAGAGCTCTATTTATTTAGTAATGGAGCTGAGTTGACGAATTAGAATAAAGGGGCTGAAATTCATCAAAGTTTGCTACAAATAATTGAAATGAGTAGACCGGAGGGTTGGGAATTGGCCCTTAAATCAAGGCGAGGAGGGATTGGGCATGGCATAGGCTTTGATGGCAACCTAAATGAAATGAAATGCTTCCCGACATCTGTCATTACTAATGCGGTGTATTGGTTAAGAAAACAATGAACAGGTCAGGTAAATGCAGATAAATCCATCAGTGGTTAGTCTATGCATTTGATTTTCATAGCCTGGAGGTGCGCGTGAATGAATTGGTCCTTGTAGACAATCAGAATTGTAAGGCGCGTGAAGGAAAAAGGTGAAGCAGAGAGGAGAAGGGAGGGCCAAAAGTGCAGCCAATGCATTTTGAAAAGGTAAATCTTCAAAGGAACGGAAAATCTAGCCTACAAGAAATATCTATCTACCCACTTATGCAAAATCATTCCATTATGATGCCTCAAATATCAGCCGATAGTGATTAAAGCATTTATACTCCTTTCATGCCTTATATTTCTTCGCCTTCTGCTCATTCATACTCATTTCAAACCAACACACGCAACTCTTCAAATCAACATTAGGCCTTCGGCTTCCTTCTTCTCCTTCGTAACACATCGATGTGCGCAAATCAGAGTTAGAATTCGTCACAAGACATTCTTTTCCATGCTATAGATTCACTATGACTAAGAAGTTTCGGCTTGAAAGGGAACGCGTGCTGTGTTTGAATGGAAACGTGGCTCGGGTGATGGAATCCTTATGGACTGCTAGGTATGTAAAAGCGTGGGCGGTCGTATGGAGAGAAAGACGGCTGTTGTGAGTAATGAGTTGGCTATCGAACAGAGGGAGGGATTCATGCAGAAGGCATGATTAAGTCTTCATTCTTAACCTCTGAATTGACAGAATGTGTGTGAGCACTGAGCCAAAGTGACTGCGCTGAGGCTGTGATAAACTTTTCCATTCTTTCTGCTTTGGTCCCTCTCCTTAAAACAAACTCCTAATAATATACTTGATCATTGCAATCCCTTATAAACAAGCAGCGATTTGCTAAAACTGTTGGCATACGCTTAGGCAGGAATGCGCAGCTGTTCGCATTTCAAACGAAACGTGGATTAGTCAAAAGTAAAGTAGGCCCTAATGGAATTACTGTTCCACAGACAAAACAATTACGCCAATCAACCCGCCACTTATTGCTCTGCACGATTGTGGTGAGTGTTAATGGCCCTTTTGTGCCTAGCTTGACGTTAGTTGGAAATGTCACTGACATGGGTAGCACGATGAAAGAAACACTTAACTCTCGTAAGTTAGAATTCACAAAAAAAGTAGGGCACGATATTTGAAACGTGTGTATGGCGGTGGTGCAACCTTCTTGGCATCTAACTTTCTGGGTACAGTAATGTCCACTTGCCAAACAAGCTTCACTGGATCATTAACATTATTAAACAAGTATTAACATGGAGATAAAGCGCTACAAAACATGCCTTAGTTTATTACTTCATTGCCCATTCCATGCCCTGAGTTGCTGTTCAAGAGCACAATTGGTGCCCTTACTGGAGATGTTTGGGCTAGTGACTCAGGTCTCCAATGGCAAAATAGTTGTGCTAAGCGCATCAATATGCTGCTAATGAACGAGCTTTACTCCAGAATAATAATAAGCGATCCCCAGCACTACACTTCCTACTTGGTAGAATTGGTTGAGAAACATTGTGAAGTGCACAATTACTTCAGGGCACATTTTGCTTTTAGGTATGTACATGCACACCTAACTGCGTTGAAGTGTTTTTCTCCCATTTGCCCACCACGGTCGGAATCGTGACGGCGTGTTTGAATTGTGTAGTAAAAAGAGATGCAAGGGATGCTGTTTTAACCAAGTCCAACAAACGTACCAACCACCAACTGTTAAGTGGAACGATGCGCGATTCTGATTACATTCTCTCCGACATTTCATCAGCCCCAAGGGTGGCTTCAGTCGATTAGGGCGTGACAAAGACGCCTTTGAGATAATTGGATTTGATCGTTGTGTGAAAACCTATTCTGTTCGCACAAGCCCTCAAGTCATATGGTTTCAAAGGCTCGATGTGCATAAGATTAATCTCATTACCAGCTCTCAAGGCATCCACTTGTAACGAACGCGAAGTATGGCAGGGAGAAATTGATGGGCACAGAAGTATTGGAAGATGAGATGCAGTAAAGGGAAACATGGAGGTATTTTATGGCTATTAATCAGATTGGTGTGCCTATTCGCCGAAAGGCGCCTTCAGTGTGCACATCTTTGCTTCACAGGCAGGCAGACGAATTGGGAGAAAGGAATGCACGGCTTTGGCCACCCCATTATTTTACTCATCGAAGGAATTGCTACATCACACTTTTCGTTTTTATTCAACATGATAATTTGCCTAAGCTCTCAGGGAGACAGTCCCTAAGCACCCATTACCAATCCCATGGTCAAAGCCTTTCACTCTAAGGAAAAGGTCTTCTTGGTAGAAAGGGTCCTTTTTATTCAAATACTCTGGATAAGATCCACCAAGGAACCTAGTATAGCCATCAGCATTTGGCGCTGATCCGAATTTGCATAATGAAATAATTATTGCCCATTGTTAGAGAAGCACGATGCATCATTTTTGATATGCCAATGTCTGACTTAGATTATCGTAACTAAGCTTGATGGCATACATGCCACTATCAATACGGGTGTTTGTGTGGAGAAAGATTGTGAAAAGTTTGAATGCCATTGCGTATATGGGCACAAAAGACCTCGCCGAAGCACTGAAATCTGACACTGATTCCTCCGCCACCGGTAAGTTTAGTTTGAAATTCTACTTGATCTGCCATGTTGTGTCTACTCTGTAAGGCATTCCCATCCCAAGTCACCTCCATGCGTTGGATAGTAGAAGAATCAAGCATTATGGCTACAGTCATATGCACCTTAGAACGATTAACCATTACCTAATTGCCTGCAGTAGTCACATTAAAAATATGGAGAGATCACCCTTGGGCCGAAAACTTGATGTAAGTAAATTAAAAAAAGCTTATCAGAAGGAATGCGTATGAGCAAATAAATGACCAAGTGGGTATACGAAAGATTCATTTAATGTAAAACGGGTAACAACTCCCTTTTGCTTAGGTTAAAGGTTAGTAATCACAGCATAGTTAAAAGGTTTTTAAGTTCTGTGACTTCTCGTTCCAGGATTAGATGATCGAGATCTCGCCTTCGAAGTCCCTGCTGACGAGCCGGATTTCTTCACTGACATAGTGGATCTGTACACGCTCTCCACCTTTTTGTGCATATGCTCATAATCCTCCTTTGTGGCATCTTCGTGGAAGTCAATCCAATTAAGCGAGTCCTCACACATCGAACGTACACTTTTGCGTTGCTCCTCCGATGTCAGTTGCCTCACCTCATCCTTCTCTATTTCTGACTGTATGGTGAATATGTAGTCTTTTAGCACATTCCTTGTTGCCATCTTGCTTCTCTGCTTCTCACTCGTCTGCTTCAACTTCTCAGTTTCATTAATCATCTGCTCGATCTGCTCTTCCGACAGGCAACTCGTGTCCTCAGCATAGACATTAATCTGCTTCCTTGATAACTTGTCCACTGCTAACACGCTGAGAACGCCATTTTCGTCAATGGCAAAGGTAACTTCTATC
>JADWOT020000681.1:0-12000 GCA_036345935.2 Taenia hydatigena | reverse complement strand
CGTAGAAACTTACGCGGTGAAGGCGGGATACCGGACAAGTAAAACTTACCGAGCAATTTGATGTCATTTGTCACTGCATACCCACCTTCACATACCCGTAGTAACAAGTCCTGCTGATAATTGGAGGAGGTAGTGAAGGTCACTGTCATCTTCGTTGGAATTTCCATGTTGCGCTCTATCAACGGCGTTATTGCACCACTACTTTCCACCGAATTCAATGATAGTGGTGTCACTTCCATCATTACCAGCGGTTTTTTATCAATCTGGTTTGACGCTAACAATGCTGCACCGTAAGCTGCTGCTTCGTCCGGGTTGATAGACTCGTTAAACTTACAGCCAACAAAGAAGTCCTGTAGCATATGCTGCACCTCCAAAATGCGTGTCGATCCACCCACCAATAATATTTCGTGAATATCGGCCTTTCTCAACTTCGCATCTCTCAATGTTCTCTTTATAATATACAGCATCCTATCAAAGAGGTCCGAGCACAATTTCTCAAAACGGCGCCTTGAGATGGGCACAGAGAAATTGATGTCCTCAAATAAAGAGTCGACCTCGATGTTTGTGTACTCAAGCAAACTCAACGTTCTTTTTGCCTTCTCACACGCACTTCTCAGACGGCTGATGGCTTTTGCGTTGGTTGTCAAATCCAACCCTCTATGTTCTTGCTTGAATTTCTTCACACAGTAATCCACCAGTCGAGAGTCAAAGTCACCACCACCCAAGTGCGTGTCACCGCCAACAGCCTTCATCTCAAATTTTCCGTTGCCTATGGACATAATAGCCACATCGAAGGTACCACCACCCAAATCGAAGATGAGCACGTTGCGCTCTCTGCGGACACCCTTGCCCAAACCGTAGGCAAGAGCAGCTGCCATTGGCTCACTGATGATGCGCATCACATTCAAACCTGCTATTCTGCCAGCATTAATTGTCGCCTGGCGTTGATTGCTACTGAAATTCGCTGGCACTGTGATAACTGCATTTGTCACCTTCTCGCCCAAATAAGCCTCTGCTGTCTTCTTCATCTCCAGCAGCAACATGGACGAGATCTCCTCTGCGGTGAATTGCTTTGTCTCACCACAGCACTTTACTTCAACCTTCGGCTTCTTGTTCGAATTAATCACCTTGAACGGCCAGTGCCTCCTATCACCTTGCACGACCTCATCATCGAAGCGACGTCCGATCAGACGCTTCATATCATACACAGTATTGGTGGGATTCACGGCAGCCTGGATCTTTGCAGCATCACCGATGAGGTGTTCTTTGTCCGTAAACGCGACGTAGCTCGGCGTTTTGCGATGATCCTGAGCGTTGGGAATGATTTCAACATTGCCGTTCTGAAAAACGCCAACGCAGGAGAAGGTAGTTCCTAAATCAATACCAATAGCCGGACCCGCGAACATGCTTTCTGAGATAGACAAAGTCTGCGTGTACGGTCTGATAGTGTTGGCTCTCACAATCTAGCAACACTTTTTATTATCTATTATTGATAACCCTGAGCAGCGTTACCATGTGCACCGAGTGCTAGAATGCTTTTAGCCAACCAGAAACCGCCATCAAGTATTTTTTTGATCGAGTGGCAACTGCACACACGAAAGTGGTGACGCACAATTTTGACTTTGATGTGAATACGCCTGTGAGTGAGCATCTCAGTGCTGATTTTGTGACGGTATAGATGAAGCCTTATCGAAGCGCACACTTATCGACTCATGCCTGGTAGCGCTCCAATGTCCATGAGGTTCCGCGTGATAAGTTAGAAATGTTAACCCTGAGTGCTATGGCCCTCAGCATGACCCTGACTCAATAGCGTGAAGCAGTAGAGTAAGGAAGCAGAACAAATAAGGCTTGTGAAGTGCCCAAAATGTAATTTTATGACATTAGACTCAGATTCAGGAGAAATTTACAAGTTCTTTATGCTATCGTCGGTCATCTGCTCGACTTCATTTCGACGTGATTCTCCCTCCCTCATAATTAGTCTATCGTTTAATTCACACCACTTTTAAAATGAGTATCTTTGTTTTGTAATGATGAATTTTTGCTACTCCAAATGGAACGCGCCCTTTTTCTTTAATAGTAAACATCAAAGACATGACTTTAGGTGGTACTCTCCTTAATAATGATCTTATTGTGTGAGTGAAATTATTGCAACTTTAGAGTGCTTGGTCGAATTTCAATGACTCCATCATGCTCTTCCAGAAATCTCGGTAGCATTTAGATCTCCATAGCGTGTGCGAACAGGTTACCATCGCCGTGCCAAATAGGCTGCGACCAGCACACTTTCATGGCCGACATGCCCTCATGTGATTCCCTTTAAGTCTTTTGTTGTGCGATGCATATTTGCGAAAATAATCCTACAACATGGTCAGGACACCTCTCTATCAAACTTTGCCTTAAGAACTGGCTATGAGATGAGATCTATGTGCAAGCTCAACTGCCCCCATGTAGTTTAATTCTATGCATCCACAGCCCATGTGATTGTCACAGCTTGAATCACACTAATCGAATGAGCAAAGATGATGAGAAAGTGTGACACAGAGGCTTGCGCAAATCTAATAAATTCTCACACAACAGTTTGTACTTTATTTCAAAGGAGTCTCTGCCCCACCCTGATCAAATGAAGCCACTTATAATATTGTTATTGTCGTGGAAGCGTGTAGAAGGTTTGTGCGCGATGACAATGTCACAATTCGTTAGGTTGGATCAGGTTCGACTCATCAGCCACGAGAGGTCGAAAAGACATTAAGGTAAGAGCCATGGTGTGTAGCTTGAGTGACTAGTGTAGGCGGTCACACAGCTTGCGGGTCCCTGTAGGTGGGTGGGTAAGTGGGTCGGTATGCAGCGATTTCGTCGTCTGACAGAAGGATTTTCCTGCTTAGTTGTTGGAAGAGGTGAAATTAGTTAAGCAATGGTAAGGAGAAGGGGCTTTGTATTACTTTTAGGATCTTGCTCACGAATCGTCAATAATGGCGTTTTCTACGACGCCTTCCTACGAAGCAACATTATAATCTTGCTGATTATGCGACAGATTGCTTATAGATAGATGCCTCTTGTTTCCTCCTCCTTCCCCCTCGTTCGCTTTTTGCGGTCTCGGTCTATCTGCAACCTACCCTGCTACCTTAGCCAATATCCGATTAAATATCCACCTCGACGCGCAACTCCTACTCAGCATTGATTCAGTAGAAATAATATTTTACCCTCAGCTCTGCAGTACATGCGACTGGAAGCAGGTAGACATCGCATGGGATAAAGGATTCACAACAACAATCGCCCTCCTTCTCTTCAATATGAACCCTTTTTGGTGACACACTATCGAAGCATGCACACTACTAGTTACCACTCTTAGGACTGTGATGTTTGGAACACACGCTGTTCGTAAATTGAGGTCTTACATTCTTGTAGTGGGGCTGTGATGATGGTAGTTGGAGCAGGTATGTCTGCATTTCCATCCTATTCACCTTAAAAGCAAGGAAGGGAAAGATACCTCACAATAGGAACCAGTGCTTCATCAATGAGGTGGGACAGAGGGAAATAAGCTGCTGGCATGGCTCAGAGGCCAGCCTACGCTGCTAGGGCAATACGACCACCTCTGCAACCCTGACCGAAACCGGTAGTTTTAACAAACAAAGTACTACATTGTCCCTCTCCTCTTTCGAGCGTCGTCCCCAACGCGCCCCTTGGTACACCTCCTGCGTCGGCCATCACAACGTAGTCGGTGCTGCAAGAAGCAACCACGAGCTAAACATCCCAGTCGCCGACATTCGACGCGATTGAGGCGATGCTTAACACCAGCGTCATTGACCCTTCTTGGCAGTGCATTGGACTTCAAGTTTCGTTTGGCTTGGAAGCAAAGCTCAGAATAAGAGGTTCTGCCGGCGATCAGCATGTGTGTAGGGGGCCGTTAGAACGTCGATCTTCTTAGGCAAGTATATTAGAGGTAATCTTCGAAAGGAAACCCCTTAGGTGGTCCATGGCTAGTGTCGCTTCGGTTGTCAATAGCTTTCTTGTGAAAACGGAGATGGAGCAGATGCCGGAAGCGGACGTCGTTCGTGGCCCATCCGTAGCACATGCACTTCTTTCGCACCACTGCACCATGCCACAGGCGACGGAGATCGGGATAGAAACCCTATGGAGTCGGATTCGCTTTCTGCTGCCACCAATGCAGCACTTTAAGGCTCCCTCGAGGGCAAAAGAAGGCAGGATGCTAAAGTAGAGTATATATGTTCACCGGACAGAGGGAAATAGGCTGCTGGCATAGCCCGGAGGCCAGCCCACGCAGCTAGGGCGATACGGCCACTCCTGTGACCTTCACCGATACAGGTAGTTCCAACAAACAAAGTACTACAATCCCTGCTTGTCATAGGTTATATTTATAATTCTGCTTTTTCCTTTCCCGATTTTCATCATAAAGTTCAGTGGACGTCTGGAGGCGTCGCAGATACTGTGCCAGTCACTTGCCTGTGTATCAGGACTCGGGTGACAGGATTATTTGAGCTCCTGTTAAAATTCATAAAAACCATCAAAATATCTCAAATCAACATCAAATCATATAAATCGACTTAGTTGCAAAAAAAAACTTAATAATCGTTAAGATATACAAACGAAAAGTCAATGCAAACGCTGGGCTGATAGCCACATTGCACATATTACTAATTTATGACACTTGTAATGTTATTTTAAGGCTGTGTCGTCCTGAGGCTTCCTTGAAGGAAAACGAAGGCAAAATACTAGGGCTGCTTATATGTATTCAACAGGCGAAGGGAAATAAGCTGCTGGCATATCCGGAGACCGACCTAAGCAGCTTGAGTAATATGGTTACCTCTGTGACCCTGACCAAAAACCAGCAGTCCAAACGAACGAAGTATTACAAAAGCGTTGTTACATCTAGCTTTTGTTGCTAATTTTCTTACTAACACCTGACAAATATGCGAATGATACCTGTATTTCATTGTTTTAAATTTTCGATCAAAGTTAAAAAAGTTAGGTGTTTGTGAAGGCCTTTGACTTATTAAGGAAACACAGAAATTAGAATTTTATTTGTTTTACCGGGCAAAGAATAAAGTGATTGGCCAGATTTGTACGTGAAGTACGAAAGTGGTGTACACTTTAGTGACCATTGTTTTCTGTTAATGGGCCTTAACTAGCTCCAATAATTTGGGGATCTGGTAAGTATTTGGCACTTTTTTATTGATTTTGGTTCGGTAGTTGTTATTAGGTCTTTTGCATGCCAATTGGCTTCCTTTATAGGTCTACTTGCTAGAATAAACGCGAAGGTTTCATAATGCGACTGTTAAGACGTTTTGTTTCCCAACTGCGAGGTAAAGTTACGTTCATTTCTTTCTGTACAAAACTTTATGTGGTAAATTAAGACTGTTTTGGCGATTTGTTAATTAGTTTGCTCCTCAATGACTGTGGACTTCGATCAATGGGTCGCAACTTTGTTGGGAAGCGTTTTGGTTTAACTAGGTACTTGGTGCCTCTTCATTACTATCGTGCTAATAAGTATTTTTTATATCTACGTGACTTTTAACGCATTCTCTTTATCTGTTTACATGCTGAAATAGACGCCGAAGAGGTAGCTGTATTTTCTGTCATCCGTCGGCAATGAGTGTGGCTCTTGTCTTCGCTATCACTTTACACGTTCCTCAGGTAAGATGGGATTGCTGTATGTGAATTTTTCTGTCTTTCGTGTGTATCTACAGATTTGATGTGCGTTCTCATTTAGGGTAGAAGCATGCTTTCACCATTTATCCGTATGTTCTTTCGTACTTTATGTGTGGTAAAAGGTCCGTTGTTTCCATTACCATTATGTCCGTGTTGGTGGAGCGCACATCATATATGGAGGGCGTGGGACGCTTGACGGCTCTACCGCTCATTGACTTGGGGACGGGTTATTTCTGTGTTGATGTTGTGTAGAGGCTCTCGGTGATGGCTTAATGGTAGGTTCAGCTTTGACGGCATGAGTTGACGTCTGGGTGAGGTGGACGCAGCAGGAGCGATGGAGTGACTGGTGGGGAGCTTTTACATCACTTTGCAGTCTACTTTGTAGTAGTCTTAAATGTTTGCTTGTTAAGGTGCTTTTTTTCCTATTAGAAGTTATGTTCAGAGGCGTTAGCTTTGCGGCGCGTTGGACATTCACACATCGGCTCTTCCATTGTTTGCTTTCCCCCTTTTCAGATACTACAAAATTACTGTGGTGGCGGTGGTGGGGCAACATTTTATGAGTTTGTGGAATGGTAGGCAATTCAAGCTTGCGGAGTCATTGGCGGAGAGGTCTCCATCTTGGATGTATGGACAATGGCGGTGACATAGCGGTAGATGTGACCTTTTGTTTAGCTGGGCACAAGCATTGGGTGCGAATGGCATGGCCGCAAGCTCGGTTGGCTAACTGGAGTGTGGCACTGGTGGGTTGGGGGAGGGAAGCGAGCCTTTTGTCACGTTGATTAGTTGTGCTGGCGATTGTGTCAACACTGAAAAGATGGGGAGGAGTAGAAGTGTTCCATAGTTTTTGTTTCAAACCTACTCCAGGCGGGCCTTCTTTTCGTGAATTTCAGTGTGTGTCTGCGTGTTTTTAGCTTCATAGTTCGCAGTGTGTATTCCTTGTCTTACTGTCTGCTAATTTTTTTTATTGCGCGTAGACCCATGCACACTGATATTTTCAAGATCGTCTAGAATTCGTTTTTAGTTCCGCAAACGTGTGTGCGTGCATGGAGATCTCTTTTTTGTTAATGAGGTTCGCGAGAGAGAATTTGGCGAGTTTTGGTTGGCTGTTGGATGGCAGCACTTTTTTGCGTTCGTTCGTTATGATGAACAATGGAGTGGAGGGGATTGATTGAAGTTGTCGTGGCGGTATTGCAGGTGGGCAGGTAGGTAGGTGGGGGTTATTTGAATAGGGAAGGAATGATATTGTGGTGAATGAGGCCTCGTTTGCTGGGAGGGAAGTTATCAAGCCCTTGGCTTTACGTGGTACCAAAGTGGTTGCGGGTCCAAAATACAGCGAAAGGGGATTTTTATTTCCTCTGGAGCATTGTTATGTGATAGGCATAAAGACTTGGGTGAGTAGCACTAGGTGTCAATTTTGTGCGCCAAAATTGTAAGTGTAGTATTTGTGTGTTGTAATAGTTGGCTTCTGACCAATACTGGCTGCCTCGCCGCTGCTGTTCGCAACGCTGGCCACGTGGCGCTTTTCAACGTCGTCGTTAATCACAGACTCATCAGGCTGCCTGTCGTCAATAACACGCATTGTTGTTGTCGACGGTGGCAATAATGGAAAAGGGGGATGCGGACGTAGATGCCGGTCCATGGGAGGCTACCGAGACTACATCAAAGGCCTCCGAACTCGTCCTTGTCGATGGCGGCAGCTGTGACGTCACAGCAACTACTAGAAGAGCAATTGATACGATCAAGAGTTCGCTTGCTCCTCCTTCTCCTCATCAGTGTGGATTATTCTTTCATGCAGGCCATAAGCAGGCAGGCAGCGCGGCTGTGTCCTTGGAAGGCTGAGTGCGGCGTGTACGGATGTGTGGACGTCAGGCAGGCGGCCGGTGGTCGAAAGCGGAGGGAGAGGAGAACGGTAACTTGGTGAGTACCTCTCCACGGGACAGTGTGTTGTACGAGTTGAAAGAGATCTTATCATAGGCTCACAATCGCATCACTTTTGCTTGTTTTGAGACCTTTAGCAGCAACAACAACAACAACAAGTGTATAGTGTGCGACGAAGCCGATGTGAGGCTATATTGTTATTATGAGCCTTCATACGGTGCATTGGTTTTTCATGAGGTCCGCATTTGTGAGCGTTGAGCGGGGTGACTTATTGCTGGGGCGTGGTTGTTAATTTTCAGGGGAAGGAGGAGGACGAGGAGGAGGAAGCGAGGATACTGCATGATTTAATGTCGGACTTGCTTCCGTCCATTGTTGCATTCATAGTTCACGCCATATGGAAACGTTCTAACACCTACCAATTGTTTTGTCCACATCGCATTGCCAAGTTTATAGCCATCACTCGCTCAATATTGCACCTGTGACTCTGCATAGGTGCACCACTGATCAGATGCGAAAACAAAGTTTGAACTATAATGACTAGAGGAAAGGCATTCAACAAGGGCAGTACCAAAGAAGAGGCCAGTAAGACGAAAGATTTGTGCACTACTTTTGTTATTAAAATGGGACTTGGGGAGACGAAGAGGCAGTCATAGCGCACCTAGTGATGAAGATGGTGGTCAGAGCAATTTAGGTTTGCAATAAAGTCCAAAGCATTTTGAGGCAAAAGACGAGGAGACAAACAGGGAGCTCGCTAAATCTCTATTCCTTGTGTAATAATTATGTCGACAGAGGCCATCCTTTCACTACCCATAAGGGTTGTGTCGATCCCCTGTCTTTTAAATTAATAGGTTTGTAACAGGATAACCAGTCTACTCAAGGGTAGCACTCAGATTCTCACATGTGGTGCGTAACGTTCCGACACCTTTTTTAGAATGAATGCTGGCAAGTTTGCATGACGTATAATGCTTTCTATAATAAGATTCAATTTTCAAACAATCAATTGTCGAAGATGAAATGAATTTGGTTTTTATGCGCTCGCAAAGATCAATTTTAGCGGTTGTTCTAAGGCCAGGCTTGATGGTGTGTTTTGTGTGTTTTCAAGAATTCTTAAGATTGAGAGATATTTGCTCGGCAGTGGTCCTTCAAGTTTGGCAGGTTCAAGGTCATCGGTCCTGTTTAGTATATTGCCTGTCGATATGGTGGGTGCGTCGCGTTTTAATTACGGCTTTTTTGGGTGGATAAGCTCCGTTAATTCTGGAAGGAAAGAAACTGTTTCGTTTTGGACTTCACGTGAGGTTAATGATGGTCCAAATCTTAAGAATGACAAGAATGTGTCTATCTGTGGTGGTGCATCTAATGTGCCCCAAGGGATTGCTGAAAAGAATGCAGAATTTAATGTTTGAGTTCTCTCTTACTCTCTACTCCGGCCTAGAGGTTGGTGTGATCTGTGCTGTACCTCAATGAATCCGTTGCGCATCCTTTTCCCGATGTCTATTCACAAATGCAATATGACAGCTACATTTACCAAATTGTTACAGTAACCATATTGGTCGAATTGATCGTGTTCATTGGACGCAGATATAGCTGCGGTGCGCTCCGAAAGGGTACTTGAGTATGTTCTTCTCCACTAGGGAACTGAATGTCGTCTCCTTTAACTTTAGTAGACCCGGTCGGAACAAGTCTAAGCCAAAGTCGTAAAGATTCTTCTGCGACTGAGGCGTTAACGTGCAACCTACTCCATCGTCGCACAGTGTATTAATCTGCTGCCTTGATTTAAATTGTTTCTTTAAGTCCTAGTTTGTTCCTGTAGATTCGAGGATGTTCTTCAAATGGAATATTTGGTGGCTCGGGTGACGGGTGGATGCAAACATCGAATTTTACCGCGCAAAATGGAGACGACTGACAAATGAAGCAGCACATCAGCTATGTTTCTTCCGAGCCTGCAAAGGACAGGTACTTCGTTGAGGCTGTGCTGCCGCTGAAGGGCGTTTTGGTAGTCAGCGTTCGCTGATGAAATTTGGTCGAAACTGTTGGAAGTCTGTCGCGAAGTAGGGTGCAAGCGGTGCCGTGTCCATGGCTTCTGCTTTATGACGCGGTGGGCAGAAAGGGCCACGTCAATGAGTGTGATGATTGTGGATGCATGGAGGAAGTGACTCGCCTATTAAGAGGTACGTATCAATGCACATTTATGTACATTTGAAAAGCCCCTATTTATGCACGCTACTTGCCGTTTTGTAAACTTTGATGAGGTGTGGCGCCTGAATGCGAGGTGTAGTTTTTTGCATTGGCCACAGTCACTGTCTGTTCTATGGGAATCTAATGCCGGCTTAGGAATAACTGTCTCTTCTTATTATCTCATTTTCCACGTGTTCCGCTTGCTTGCTGCCACCAGCTGTTTAAGTACTTTCACTCAGCCTTGGTATATTTTAAATATTGTTGGTTCTAACTTTTGCGCTCATTGACATCTGGTCGTGCCACTGGCTGAATTTGTCCACTGTATTCATCTTGTCATCGCTTTCCGTTTGGAAGGGTAGATGCCATGCTTTGGTCCATTACTCGTTTTCCTCATTCTTAATCTGGCCAGGAAAGGTTGTGTCTAGCGTGTTAATTAATATGCATGTGCTTTTTGAGAATTTTGATTGGGACAAGTTGCCTGTGTTCATTGCAAAGTGTGTAAATTCGTAGTTATCGGATTGAGTGTACTGGATGCTGATGGGTAGGGATACGGCAGTTTGCTTCATTGTACGTGTGGGCATCTGCGATGGACTGTAATTATCAGTTCCGAATAAGTGTTCTTTCGCATTCGGAGCAGTAGTATAGACACTACGCACAGTTGTATTGAGTAGGTTCCAATTAATCTACTTGTCGTCAGAAAGCATGATGCTGCCCTACTTCTTCTTACTGCTTAGCGGATTTGAGGAAGACCATCCCGTAATTGAATGTACACTTTCAGGCGCACTCAAGTTTTGCTGATTGTTAAGCAATTCCGTAGATTTCTTCTGCCGTTGTTATTCGAATCTGCCTGATTAGTGCTCCTTCTGTAAACCATCGGACTGTGCGCGTTTATTATTGTCAAAAAAAATCTCGAGATGTCTGCCTCCGAAATACTTATGAATGAAGTGGTTATTGGAAACGTATTGTCACGAAGACGACTTGGAAGGCAACCCACTGATTGCCTCGGTTTGTTCGCTCCTTCTGCTGTAGCAATGTAGTAGTTTTGGCGTAATCTTCGCTCTCCCTTTAGTCATAGCGGTGACTGGCCTTGGCTTTAGCCGTTTTTCTGTGGGGCTAATAGTTGGCTAAAGTGCCGCGGAGACAGGCGAAATGCAAGTTTGGCGTTTCCCATAGGTTAGCCAGGTTAATATTCCTGACGGCTTATAGTCAGTGGATGTCCCCCAGGACACAGGCGAATGTGCACTGGCAAGCGTTAAGCTTCATCCATTTCTTTACTTGCGTCCTTTTTACTTATCTGTTGATTGGGTCAATTGGCTGATGGAGGTTTGGGTGGATAGACAGGCGAAGGAGAGGAGATCTGTTTACTTCGCTGTTTGTGGACCTTCTCCCATGTGGCGTTGGAACATTCATGCAGTCCTGCCTGGTGTGGTTGGTCGTGTTGGAATCGCTTCATCTTCGTCAGAGCATCTGACTGTAGGAGTTGCTAAAATTAACACCGTGATGCCCTTGTGCCGAGTGTTTACAAAACATTGCTTCATTATGATTGCATTCTTGCTACTGCCAATGATAAGGGTGGAAGTTGGTCATAGTGGAAAGGAATGGAATGCCTCGCCATGTCCGGTTGGCTTATTTAAGCACGGTACGCACGCATGACTGGCCTATCACTCATGGCGCTAATTGACTTTGAGTACTGTCATACTTGTGTCCGATGCAGTGAAGCTATAAGTGCACCAGGTAATGCGGGGGGAGGGAGGTGTCATCGGCATTGACACGCCTAAGATATAAAGGTAAGTGTTAGGTGCTCGCGAGTCTCCAACTCTATCTCGGCTAGCCAGGCCGTACTAGGCCCCCATGGACGTTGAAGTGAAGTGGGTCGTGTTAGCGCAGAACTGTGCCGATGGCTTTTGGTGTGCCCCTGAATCCATTTTCATACGAAGCGCGGGGAATGGCTACACTAACGAGCACGCATATTATCTGTTGCATAAGACTTGGTCTTCAGGTAGGGGGTTGCGCAAGACGGTATTGGATGGTTGGGTGTTTAAAATCGTCAAGCGCAAGCAAAAGAGCTGCGTGCCTCAACGTCATTGTTATATCCATCGATCTAGACTAATCCACATGGCCACGGGATCCATAACCGGTATCAGTATTGTCAATCTGCATCTCTCTTGGGGGTCGCATTATTAATCGCCAGGGTATCTATAAACCGGTCAGTGTCAATCCACGGTGTTGCTGGACCCAATCAGTGGTCATTACGTTGAACTGTGTCCATCGCACTAGGCTTGG
>JADWOT020001821.1:0-27863 GCA_036345935.2 Taenia hydatigena | reverse complement strand
GAGCCATCATCGTGTGCTTGACACGCTATTGTTTCTTCTCACTGTGCCATCGTTCTTGTTTTTTGTTAGTAGGCATAAAGTTACTCCTTTCTTTTAGCATGGGATACTCTCTTATTATCGTTAGAATGATTAATAATTCAATTGTGCTATTTTCTGCACTTTTCGTGCGTTTTCTATTTGCCCATGCTTAGCAAAAAATGAACGTGATTGGATCTTGCAGCTGGAAACCGAAACGTCTTAGCATTCACATTATGAAGCCTTCGCTTTTACTCTAGCAGGCAGACGTGTAAAAGTCCAATCAACACACAAAAGACCAAATAACAACTAGAAAAGTCAAACGGATAAAAAAGTGCCAAACGCTTACCGGATTTCCAACGCGTTTGGGCAAATTAAGTTCCAATAACCAAAAATAACAGCCACAGGACCCACACCATTTACGTGCTTCGCGCGCAAATCTAGCCAATCACTTTATTGTTTGCCCGATAAAACAAATGAACTCCTAATTTATGTGTATTTTAATAAGCCAAGGGTTAACACTAACATCTGACTTTGTTTTCTGCGTAAAATAAAAAAAAAAAACATAATGCAAGCTCAATTAATGCATTTATTAGAAGCAACTAATAAAACTAGCAACAAAAACTTGGTATGACAAAGTACTAAGCTAAAATTGCAAGATTCACGAACTAGTAATATATGCAATTTGATTAAAAGTGCAATACATTTTGACAATGTGATGAATCTTAACTATCATCGGTTTAGATGTTTGTGGATAAGTTAATTTATTAAGCCTATTACTGAGTACTTTTGCCTGATACTCAGTCAAGTGACCGGCACATCAATCGCAACGCCGCCACACATCCACATACCTTTAATAGGAAAATTAGAAAAGGGAAATTCAATGCTTTGTTTGTTTGAACTACCGGCGTGGTGTGTGGTTTGCGACATTCCCTTCCTTCCTCATCACAATAAATGCGGCAGATAAATTTTGATTTAATCCTTTGGCCCATTCGCCTGCATTCGTCTACGATTCTACCTCCTCATTTATCAACATGCATATCTACACAAGTGATTAATAATAATCCCTTAAAAGAAGTCCCAGCATCCCGCACTCCTCTGTCCATTCATCCATATAAACCTGTCAACCCAGCATACTTCAATCTCTACCGTACTCACTTTGATCTTATGATTCTACACCACCTCGTGAATCTACGCCTTAGTATTCTATCTCTCTACGCGATACTTCAGCCAAAGATTACATGACCATGTTCCCCACTACCGTGTGTCATTGCATGGGGTCCTGTGACTTTGACGCAAGCATCCATAGATGGGGATTTAACTCCCTTGACTTTTCTTTTCTTAGCTAAGCTCAGAAAGTTTTCTTCCCAAAACGATTCCGTAGCCTTTCCCGACTATTCAATTTGCACTCAGATTCAGTACTTTCATTACGATTGAGAAAAGAAATGACTGTGCTATAGTCAGTCTTAACGTGTGGCCCGTCTACAAAATAGTAAGCCTGTTGTTTCCGATGTTTTAATCAACTCTGAGCTGTGCGTAGCTGAATGCAGAGGCATCCAGCATTATCAAGGATTCATGGCCATATGCAATAAAGAGTTTTATTCGTACAAGTAACATACACTATTTGAAGGGCACTGAATTCGTGCTAGGGATGAAGGACACGTGCAATTTCATACCTTAGTTCCATTAAAGTGTCATCTAAACAAGCTACTGTGCCTGTGCCTTTCCGATCCGCGAATGGTTGTTCCGCTTGTTAAAGCACCTCTGGATGCAAGCCAGTGTTCTACATGAAAGTGTAAATTCTTCGGAAACCATTATGTGGTCCAATTACTGGCGATTATAATAATGATGCCTACTTAGCTTGCCATTTTAGGGCACAGATAATCGCATACTCACTAATGAACAAGCATGCAACACTGTAAGGCAGGTAACGTGGAAGCGACTGCTATGAATTGGGAAAGAGAAAACAACCTAGTAGCCTCTGCACTTTTGCCTCATTCTTGCCTAGGATTTTGGAGATATTTGATTGGGAGACTTTAGGGAACACTGACTCAGGTCGGAGTCATTGACAAGGAAGTGAGCAATCAGATGGGGTGTTTGATTGAAGTTGACTGACGAATAAATGGCCAACGCTAAGCAAAGTGAATGCAGCAAGGTGTAGAATGTTTGCTTGAGCTTACAGTGCTACCATGAAAGTGATAGCAGGTGAGGTCGATGTAGTTGACAACGAGGTGGGATTCGGATCGACAGGGAAAGAAAGGAAGGAGGATGGGTGGGAGCAGGAGAAGCTATTTACTATATTACACATTATTTTAACATCCCCTTAATCACAATATGACATCAGGCAACTAGACAGAATTTCACTCAATTCCAATTTTGAAACCTCATTTGGGCTAGAATTCCTGTTCAAGTCCTAGTTTATGTGACAGACACCAGAACTCTCTCACCCCATTACAGGTAAAACAGCGGTCTAAGATAATAAAGCTTGTATTCATTTAAATGTGAACACGGTGAACGAACCAGGTTGCAAAGCCGAGCATTTCGCATAGTGTCGCAGACAACTAAATGCCAGACTCCTGCATCCGCCTCCAAATTACATCTTGGCACACCCATTCCAATATGTCCCTGCGATTTGTGATGTCTCCATCACCATCTTTGACGTGCCATATTCGCCAGTTCATAGGCGCAGTCAATAGAGGGGAGTTATTGACGAAGCCGAGTTTCTTCGCATACTCCATGAAGAGGTCCATCCCACTTTCCTCCTTGTTCCTCACATCGTCTATAATTACAATTCCAAATGTGTGCGTGGGCGACAAGGCCCTAAATATGGCTAGTAGTTCGGTAATGATTGTTAAACCACACCTTGGAAACAGTGAAAGCTCAAGTACATAAAGAACGCAGTGGAACGTGGCAAATTTTGCCTCTCTTAGGAATTGCTCGTACAAATCTCTACAAAGCACTGCACGATTAAGATCCGGAGAAAGATAAAAACGATGAGTCTGAACGTGCACTGATGTGGGATGGGTGGAATTTACTATGTTGAGAAATACGATGTTGTAGAGATGCAATGGACGCACTGGATAAATGACTCTGCCCCGCTTTGCCAGGATGGAAATGTATATAAGGCAACGGACTGTTCCATACGCACCGTAAGGAGCTCGAATTCGTGAGAACTGATGGTCAAATTGCATTTGACTAAAGTGCTGCTCAACGGCTTTGCAAATGTCTGCAGTGCGTGGAGGTGACACGTCTGAATACAATGTGGTGTAGACTCGTCTGTCAATCCACTTCCACTTGCTGATGTATGAGTTGGGCGTTTGTAGGAAGAGAATCCACTCCCAGCTTGGAATTGCTGTGCAAACATTTACTATTTCAACAACGCCAAGGTATTTGCATAGCATTTCAACCAAATCTCGACGGAGGTCCGTGATCTTCTTATTTTGCCTTTTCGCCTGAAGGATGCAATTGGTAATTAACTGACACTAGGAATATTAGAGGCAGAATGGGAATGAACTATCAAATGCATCATGCTTGATGATATACGGAAAGTAGAAGTCACCTAAACCGTAGTTTGCGGCTAAACTGAGAGAATAGTAGTTTTGGATAGCCGGGTAGACTCAACTTACTTCCAGCTCCATGTCGTGATTTCTGACGGGCGCTCTGAAGCTCTCGCGGCGTGAGTGAAGTAGGACTGCGAGATGGACCTCAAATCATCTTCACCACTGGGAAGCGAGACCTAATCAACCTTGAGTGCCATTTAAGTGCAGTTCGAACCGTGATTACATTAACCTGGGGATGCGGTATCACTCTTCCTCATCGTGTGAATTACAGTTCGATTTCCTCAAATCTGTTTATGCATTGAAGATTCGAGACAGGTTAAGTAAAAAGCTTTATTGGCTCATAATTAGGCGTATCCAGATAAGTGGCCCGCAGCACAATGTGGTGTATGGGAAGATACTTAACTGCGATTTGATCCTTGATAGAGTTCACAGTTTAGCCGAATACCGCATTAGAAGAGTATTAAAGTCCTAAATCTAGCTATAATTGCGCCTAATTTTTTGAAAAATTTTAGGTCTGTGAATTTATTGTCCGAATTGGGAAAGACTCTAGGTAGGTTAGCATTGCCATGGATTGAGCAAATAGTCCTCTTAACGAAGCTTATAGGTCTCTACATTGGCATTAGTTACATAAAAATGTGACAACTGACGAGTGATTGGCTATCAATCTCGCATCTATTTTCAACTAAGCAATAACCAGTTCTTCAGTTCTACATTCGTGTGCCTAATGAACAATGCATGATGAGGTCGTGAAGCAGGTAGATGTTTTGGGATGTAATTGTCGGGAGGTCCAAGACTGCTTAAAAACTATTGCATTGCTAAGATGATTTATTGTCGACGCACACCCGTATTCAGCATAGTAGTGCAAGGGTAACTGAAGTTATGCTGTTGCCGCTGTTAAGCGAGTTCAGTCTGTTAATCCATCGCTAATGCTCTCTTCTACAGCGCTGAGTTTCAATAGCATCACCTTGCCTCGTAACAAGATAATTAATACGTGAGCGTCTCATGAAGCCAGTTGAAGCATTTTGTTCTAAAACGCAAATTGTCTTGGATCAAAACCTAACCAGCTCGATTGCTTTGCGATTAGCCCATCATCAGAGTCAGTGATAGTTAACTTATTTCACACACTCTAAAGGCTTATCACGTCATCACTACTTATTAAACAAGGCTTTTGTAAATGATTCTGCTTGCTGTAAAGTTGGCACATTTGTGTACCATTCCTCCGAGCTTGTAATACTTAAAGTCGGTGCAGAGTTGTAGTGAATTAGTGGAAGACAAAAATGATTCAAAGTGCAGGGTCGGACAATGAGCAGCTAACCATTTAGCTTAAATAACCGTTAACTTGAGTTTCCTTTAACAAGTGTAGGGTGCTTAATGGTTGGGATCTTGATCACACTAACCTCCTTCTCTCCCCTTTATCTCCTCCAAAATCGTCATTATCCCACTTATAAAGACCGTTCACAAAATACTCAAAATGATTACATGCAGCCGACTTAGTATCCTGGAGGCCGATGTGTCACATCTGAGGTAGTGAAATTGATCACGGTCATAAGACAATTTGATCGACATAGTGGATGGCGCCCACAACGGCACTGCTTTGCAGAATTCACCACTTATAGCATGGAGTAGAACCGGCAAGTAGAGGAAGTCTTGAGAAGCACATTGTTGATTGCTTTCTCCTAATAAGTAATTAATGTTAGCGAATCCGCTGTAAGGAATATATTTTTATGCCTGCCCATTAGCGAGATGAGATATCCATCAACATGTATGATGTGTTCCAGTGGGCCGCGTCGTGAATCGCCACTGCCAATACTGAGTCGAAGTTGAGTGCTTGTGTGCTCGATAAGGTCTCGTTAGCCTCACAGAAGAAAAAATAATGTTTTCTCAATGGCAACATTGCTGGACGCCTGATGCAGCCTTGCGATGATCAGGTCGTATCTGAGGCACAGCATTGTCAGAGGTACAAGTTGAGGTTTCAATTTTACTCTCCAACTCCTAAGCTAGGCAGAGGAGCCGATTTGCCAGAAGTGCTGATCTCATTAACCACTTAGAGTCAGTTTCGACGGATTACATGAAGGTCTTCATAAAATCGCGAAAGCATAAAGATAGCTTTGTAGGCTGGAGTAGTCTGTTGGATTTAAATCCTTTCTGCTAAAACCTTACTGCAAGGGTCGGCGTGCATTGGCGGGCATTATGGTCTGTGGGACCTTCCAACTACCCTTGTTCTTGATCCTTAATGGAACGGATTTTGTTCGACAGGGGAGATTTAAGCCAAAAACCGAAGTTAAACTCCAGATATGTAAAGAATGTGACACGGACTCACAATAGCCTGCACTCCACTGCTGCCGAATTAAAAGATATCCGCTTTAAAAAGCATATTCTCGTCTAGTAGGCAGATATTATGCCAAGCTGGATAGGTTCATTCAAAATAACCTGGGATTTTAACAATCGAGTGGGAGCTCAAATGAGGACTGTTTTGTTCTGAAGTGCCAACCGTCACATAACAAACTCGGGTCAAATGAAGGCGTGAGATAAGTCTCCTATATCTAGCGTAGATGCTTGAGGCGAGGAGTAGCGACAGTGAATCACTTACAAGGCGCATCAAGTTCGCTGTGTCAAGAACACCCATCGATCCCCAAATCCACCGTGATCCAGAAAACAGAAGATAAATGGGAGCATACAGATCTCAGCTTGCGCTTAATTTATGATATGGGGCTGCTATGCTAACTAATTTGTGGTACAAATTGCATCCGATTTCAAGCAGCCTGCATGACTCACATCAGCGTAAGTCCTTTAAATGGTCTATTAACTAAATCACAGGTCAAAGGCTCTACTTCATCCTCAGGAGGCCGCATCAATTCTGAATCTCTTTTGTCTATCGCAACATTAAATATAAGAGTTTGCGCAGCGTGGACAGTGCTTGCTCTGACCCTGCACCAATTCTGGAACAATTAATCTGCGTGCTATAGTAAATTTTAGTAATCATGATAAGGATATCGAAAATGGGTAAGTGACCTGTGGCGAGACATCTCTTCCACACAATACTGCTTGCGATCCACTGCAAAATAACCCCCTTCCGAACATGGATGATCAGAAGTCTCATGCCAATGAGATCACACAAGGACTTTGACTTCAACTAAGAGCTAGGATGTCTAGTGTACCTTATTATACGAGGAGTTGGTTGTGACGAGTAAGTAGCTGCAGAATTATAGATCAATCTATGCAATTACACGGCATACTGCCTTGAGATATGGCTCCGTCTTGGGTGCAAAACTGCCCATTCCTGAAGTCACAGTTAAAACAACTCTGAGATCACGAGCTCAATCCGTTCAATTTCAAGACAGTCTTTGTTGAGGAAAACATTGGAAAAGGACGATATGCAGCAACGAATAAAACTGCTTCCGATACATTGGTTGGCTTATCGCTGATTTTTGCTACAAGAACATTGCAAATGACGATTTTATAGCAAACAATAAAATACGAATTTAATTTATCAGGTTATCGTCCCCTTATTATGTTTAGTTAGAGGAGCAGAAGTTGTGGCTGTCAAAGATAAATGAATGCTGATGGTGACTTGGCGATCACGCCTAAGTGTTCCTTGTCATGATTATGAATGTAGGTGAGCGTGTCCAAAATGGCAATCGCAGGTGATGTAGCAGACGCAAAGCAAGAATTAACACCGCCCTTGAGTTACTGGTTAAGATCGGCTAGAAAACACCGATTTAGGTTGTTGCTTCCGGATTATAAGATGGGGATAAATGAAGAGTCATTATACTCCTGGAATTCCAATTCGCGTAAAGAGAAGGTTGAAGTAAACTGAAGATAATCCTTCTGGCTGCATGCAGAGGACCAAAGATAGCCTAGATTGGTGAATGTCACTTTTACCAAGGACCAAATCAAAAGCAGTCTTTTGCGGTAGCCTGGAGTGGCAAGAATCACTTTGACTCCAGCCGTCTTTATTATGATTGAAGTAATTTTAATTAATTTAGAGGTGCAACAGCACCCCGCAAATTGCTCTACTCTTCAAGCTAGTTCAAATAAATACTTCGAATTTAACTAGCACATACAAAAGCACTTCATTCAGCCCTTGATTAATAATTTATTATGATACAAAAGCGGCACATTTTACACAGGCTCCGGGCTTGACGCAATTATTTTAGGTCTCTTAGGCGCCTGCAGCGTACACGAACTTTGTAGCGAAGTCCAAAGGTAGCAGAAGCACGAACAATGCTGAAAATAATTCCTTTAGACCCATTGGGTCTGGTTCAGTCATTGCTGTGCGGTGACACCTTTGCCGCTGTTTGTGGGTGAGACCTCACTACGAATTGGGTAGCATTTAAGCAGTATAGTGATTGATTCATACCTAAACCTAATATGGAAATTGTTTCAAGGCATAAACTTTAGTCAAAGTCGAAAAGTTAAATAAAATCATAAGGTATTTGTCTATGGCTCTGCGTGAATTCACAGGTGCAAAGCATGTTGATTAAAAATCCTGCTGCCCCAGAACAGGCGACATACAACCCTATTACTTTGCAAGGCTCCAGTGGTCATCACCTTGGTAGAATTAGTCAGATTTGAAGTTCACTAGCCCTACTATGTACAGAATCACATTTATTCTCAGGACATCAGCTCGAAACACAGGTGAAATAAGTGTCCCCTCCCACAACACGTTCATTCGCTAGCTGCCAATGCTTGATACGCCTAGTTATGAGTACATCCCTGATCGTTCATTATGCACAGGACTATCTACAATTTAAATGCGTTTTTCCACAAAGAGGTGTGATTTCACGTCTGTGAGTAAACGTGATCAACCCCTAAACTGCGTTTAAGTTGCGCTCGCAAGCTTGACTACCTCTCGCGTCCCAACGGCGAAGACGATTTGTGTTCCCGCACCCACTCGAACCTGACTCACTTTACGAGAACTCTAAAGCTTCCGCCAGAAACTGTGAAATGGAGTTGGAAGTAAGTTGAACCTCTCAGACTCTCTAAATAAATGATTTTCCGAGCAAGATATATTAAATTGTTTGCTTTCATTGTAATTCAAGTAGTTCTACTCGATAGTTAATTAATGAATGCATTTTGCAGGTGAGATCAAGCAATAAGAAGATCACGGGCCTCCGTCGAGATTTGGTTGAAATGTTGTGCAAATACCTTGGTGTTGTTGACATAGTGAATGTTTGCACAGCGATTCCAAGCTGGGAGTGGATTCTCTTCCTGCAAACGCCCTACTCATACATCAGCAAGTGGAGGTGGATTGACAGACAGGTTTGTACAACGCTGTATTCAGACGAGTCACCTCCACGCACTGCAGACATTTGCAAAGCCGTTGAGCAGCACTTTAGTCAAATGCAGTTTGGGCTTCAATTCCCACTAATTCGAGCTCCTCATGGTGCGTATGAAGGCGTCACATGCCTTCTAGTTCTTTCTATCTTGACAAGGTGGGGGAACGTGTACCGCCCCATACATCCATTGGAGCTGGACACTTATTTCTCTCTGAACATTGTTAACTCTACCGACCCCACATCAGTTTACACTGAGCCAACAGATTACCGTCCTCCCAAAAATGTCTACTATTGTCCTGCAGGGTCTACCGACTTTCAACTTGTTGGCAGTGAATTGGAGGGGATCCTGAGTAGTCGAATACCACGGTTTACTGCATTCGACTGCGTTCTCTATGTACTTAAGCTGTCCCTCTTCACGAAACACAGCTCAAATATTGTTATTGAGCTTCAAGCCGTATTGAGGATCTTGTCAGCCAGACACACTTTTGGGATTGTAATTATGGACGATGTGAGGAGGAGAGAAGAAAGTGAAATGGATCTCTTCATGGGCTGTGCAAAAAAACTTGGTTTGTCTAATGACTCGCCTCTAATGACTACGCCAATAAACTGGCGCATTTGGCACGTTCAAGACTGCAACAGTCACATTATGCAGCGCAAGGACATATTCGAATGGGTGTGCCAGGATGTAATTTGGAGGCGGATGCAAGAATTGCAATTTAATTAGCTACGGCACTTTGTAGAATGCTTGGCCTTGTGATTAGATTTGCTTAGTTTGTTATGTAATTATCAAGATTTGTACGATCTTGTTTTTATCGAAGATGCTTTTTATCTGTATTGGGGTCAGGGATCTGGTGTTTGTCGCGTTGAATGGACTTGAGTACGCTTCTGCGCGGTCGAAGCATAAGATATGATGATCGGAGCATTGCTTGATGCAGAGGGTGGCTTCTTTCATTCCGCCTGATGCACCTCCTTCTCATTCCCCGTTGATCTAAGTCTCACTGCATTGTCAACTTAATCTAACTTGCCTACTGCCGAGTTGGAAGTAGTTTTGCAAGTACAAATATTTTACGCACAAGTTCGCGCATATTTTGCTCCTTGCAGCACTCACTTCGATTTACATTATTTTTGTAGTTTTCCGTCATCTTTGGTCAAACGCTGCATTCGCTTGCTGATTACCTCGCCTTTGATTTAAATCAGTGTTACAACCTCCTGAGACTCCCGAATAAAGTTCACCGAAGTGCCACACAGAAATAAAACCATCATGGCTTACTAACTCATTTTTACGACTGGTGGCAGCCACTTTTATCCCATCTAAATCACAGTGTTGCATACTTGTAGATCAGCGAACGCGTTGAAACCTGTGCCCTAAACTAGCAAGGTGAATAGTCGCAGTTATTAATTCCACCAGTAATTATACAGCCTAATATTTTATGGAGAATCCACACCTCTACATGAAACAGTGGTTTGTGCTTAAAGTTTAATTATAAGCGACGACGCTAGCTGCTGAGTGAGAATTCGTATCTCGGGTGATACGGAATCATGCACTAATTTGAGCCGTATGTATTTGCTAACACTGGACGCTTTTACAGTCAGCTATGCATAGAATGGCGTCAGAGAAGAAAACAGGCAACTATTGTCCTTCTGCTTTGTTGACAGACTACAAATTGAGACAATACTTCTTGTGCAGTCACTTCTTCCCTTAGTTACATTGCGGAAGTCGTCAACTAAGTGAGGTCCGTCTGCGATTAGGCGACCAGTGAAAGCAGAGCATTCACACTTGAAGGAAAATGTGCTAACACATCTTACTCCTTTTGGCCAAAAATTGTATATTCACATAATCATGTGAACGTCTCCGAGAATGCGTGATTAGCGCCAGGAATTGATGGTTGATACTTTGGTGATATTTGCATGAAAAATGCCCTTAGCAGGTAATGCGTGGTGGAAGTGATGTGTTAGCGACTAAGACAGCGAGTCCATCGCAATAAAAAGCGTGCTGCAAATGAAATTAGATTTTGAAAGGAAACGTGAACGAAGTGTGAGAACGGACGTGGTGGATCTTCTAATTGCTGCAGCGTTTTCGAATAAGATTCCTGACTCCGCGACCGATCTGCGATTGTAGTTGGCGCAATAATAGCACGCACTATGACTGACGAAGTTGCAATTGTTGACGTATGTGAGGACGGATATGAGCGGTTGACGTGTGTCAAGCTAACCTCGCTATTTATTCATATTAAGGTAATCGCATAAGTTTTAAGCATAAAAAGCAGCGATTTCGTGGGTGACCGTTTTATTAGAGAAAAATTAGGAGCGTGTCACACACTTCTTACAAAATTTTAAAAAGGTCTAATCCGTCGCTCTGTACTGCACTTCCTCAACCTTTCAGTGACAGTTTGTTCAGCGTATTCATAATCACTGGATCCGCTTTTTCGTAAAACTCTACACCTCTACACCTGTTAAAGCCAACCGATTGGAAATAGTCAGGGGAAACTACGGATATACTGTGAAGAGGAAACCAATTGGAACAGAAGAAAGTAAAGCCGCTATCCATGAATGCTTGCTTCAACGTCGTAGCACCGTGCGCAGTGTCACACGATAGTGCGTAAATGACTATGATTTCGGTGGGCAAAGTATCACGGATGTACATGAGATGAAATGACGGGAGCACAATTGCTGGTTGATGCAGAAATGGGCTAGTAAGTCGTGTACTGACGCGTTTGTATGCGGCAAAAGGACCAAAGTAAGAGCAGTACAAAATAAATTCTTGCGAGGGTAGCAGACTTTATATAAAGTGGACAGAGAAGCGTAGAATGTTATAACTTGTTTTAAATGAATAATAATAACGACTTGTGTGGATTTGTATGTCAACAGATGAGAAGGCGGAAATGTAGACAAACGCAGAACAATGCATCAAATGAATAAAGCGAGGGTGCATAAGAATGCAGAGATAGGTGGGATGAAACCAAATGGCAAAATCATATGTTAATTTACTTGGTTTATAATTACGAGCCAAAAAGGTGTAGTAAAATGGGAGGCGGCTGGTCCATTTAGCTCTTGTTGGGCAAGAATTTCAAAGGGAGAAAACAACTCCAGCTAAAAAAACCGAGTTCCATAAGTACTACTGATGTGTCGAATTGAGTTTTATGGTCATTTCTTTACAGAGTGTCTAGAGCTGACCTGCAATAGTGACTAGAGGGGGAGTAACTGGGTTGCGGTAAGGAAATCTTAATCTTCGTACATGTGACGGGCATAACTTAACAGTCGTTTGATGTGATTGCCATCTTCCAAAAAAGTGGCAGGGAAGCGCAGCTGAGGTGTTTATGCAGATCTCATCTCTTTTTACTCCAACACATCTGGATTGCCTATTTTAGGGACTGTGTAAGGCTGAAAACTCATCTTAAAATACATTTCTCTAGTATAACACTGCATTGTCTAATACTTTTTGAATTTTGAAGTTATTTTTTTACTTCATAAGCCTCATTTTATTCATTTTAAATAGGGTGAATTAATTTTTAATGCTGACACCTTTAAGCACCCTTGCTTGGTCTGGGCGACAACCCCTGTTCTGATTCTGTTAACATCAACTACTGAGCACATTAAAGTAGAGGCCGCATCCACTCCAAAATAATAGCAGCAATATAAGTTTTTATTTCAGCAACGTAGTGTTTATCAACGTATTCATGCCCTCATGAGATGACTGATCTTGCAAGCATTCATCAGGATGACTTTGAGCCGGTCCAGTACATGAGTGCCTTCATTACAAATCGGTGTATACGTCGTTTTCATGGTGGCCACCCAGTGGACATTGTTTGCCCCTACAGTGGATGGGTGCCAAATTTGCCCTTATGTAGAGTTGAGGTGGTGTGATGTTTTACATTAAAAACGCAGGCATCCATCACTGCGATTAATGCGTGGATGCAGCCAACGTCCATCCTTGAGTTGGTTCACCTGGACAGTGAGGTGATCGTCTTAGCTATGTAAGCGTGCAATTTGCCTGATTCCTACCTTGCTTCAGATTGCTCTTAGGCATGTAGGAAACGGTATTTACGGCTCTGGTCGGATTCATTTTTGCTGTTACGTAGCATGCATACGTGACGTGTGCTTCTTAGCACAAAATCAAGGCTAGCAAGAAGGTTGTTTGCAATGTTAACAACAAAGCTGATAAAGACTGATTGCCTTTTGTGCTTCTGGAGTTAGGTTTGACCCATTGGATAAACCAGCACAAATGTAGTGTGATTATTTTCTTGATAATACAACCATAGGCGTGTGTGCTGTGGTGAATTTTCCCATCAAACAGGCAGACTTTTCACAAACGCATGGTGTAGTGCTTCTGCTACTGCTCTTCTAGATGTTGCCATTGCCTTTCTTTGGTAAGGATTCACTAAAACTTGGAAGGGATTCGATAAACTTTTTTCTTACATGCAACCTCATCATCACAAAAAGCTTGTCGAGCATGCACAGACAAATGCATTGAAATTTTACTTTAAGAGGAAGTGCCAGGTCTAACCCTGCGATACGCGGGCTCACGGCCACACAAATTTGTGACTGAACGTTACTTCGCTGGCCTGATTTAAGCGTTTCAATACTTTGTTTGATGTTTTGATTTGTATAATGGCATGCAAGCACAGGCGTTGAAGTGCGTTCCAAAGAGGATGGCAGAACCAGTGTTCAGCCCTTTGTTAAAGTCATGTGTTTTCCATTGACCGCTCATTTCTTGTTGGACACAAATTGCAGCATTTGAAGGATTTTTACTTAAATTTTGAGACTATGTTTATTTGCAGCGTTGTCTTCTGTAATGCTTCCATCTCTCTGCTAGAAAGTGTTGTATCCGATTGTCAACACTTTAAAACACTACTTTGGTAGTAGTAGTTTTGGTGGTACCTGTGCCACCACATGAGTGTCTGCATCGCCAACACTTGTTTCCTTTGTGAGTGATGCTATTTCCCCGTTGAGTGAAACCATCTACAGGTGTGCTCGAGTCACTGGCAGGAGGTTAGTGTTGGGTTCACGGATGGCGTGTGGACTAAAAGGATGTGAACTGCTACTAAATATTACCATTGTAGCGTCAACATTTTTTTCAAAGAAGGCTTATATGAGTTGTTGTAGTCGTAAGCTTTCTCCTTCTTCCATGCGGCAATTCTGTTATCCTTTTTTCTTGAAGGTGTACAACCCGTATTCGTCAGAAAGAGGTGGTGAAGGCGGCACCCTTGATGAAGCTGGGCCAGCAATTGGATGGATAAATCGCCTTCATTTTGGTCGCCTGTGATCTTCTCATCCAGCGCCTCGGTGCTGACCCAACCACATGAGCTGGCGCATGTGCCGATGGATCGATAAGACCATCTGGTGTGCAGTCGCTGTATTATCATCTTAATGGTCTATCGATCCATGGATCGATCGACAATGCAGCAGGACGAGTTGGACTGCAGAAAATTGCACGGGCAAAGAAGTGAACTCAAAGGCACGAATCCATGCGAACGCGCCTTTGTTTCTGACGGAAATGCAATTCATTACTCTGATCCACAGCAAGTTCTTAAACCCTCTCCTTCTCCTCTTCCTCTACTTGTCATTCTCAACTCATTATATTCCCCGTCCCTGAGTCCCTTCTCACACCTAAGCTTTCGGGCCAGCTAGAGGGTTGCAAACGATGGGAATGAATTTGCAGCACCTTCAAAGGGCCGTTTGGGACTCCAAGTGCCTTGGCAACAATTCTCTAGCTAATCATAGGGATCAGATTCTTCTCTCAACGTCAATGATCAGCGTCACCTCTATCTGCAGTCGGTGGTTAGTTGCTCTTGTTGCCACCACACAAAGTAGCTTTTCTATGCTTACCAAAGATTGAATTTATCAACTTTTTGTTTGGCAAAAATAAACAAATAAAGAGTAGTTACTGTGTTTGTCACATAAGAACCCAATCATCCTGCTCGAAATTTGGCCTGATTGGGGAGGAAGTTGGACCTCTCTTAAACGATCAGGTGTGCGAAACTTACCCTCCTACAATCGGCAACAAGTTGAGTCTGCATTACATCTTCCAATGTCTTCGTTACGGACTCGCAACCCGGTTATCCATTCGTTGGTCCAATTTTTTCGACCTGTAAATATGTGCCTCCTCTGAGTTGTTAGTTAAAGGAATCCTTTTATGAAGCGCCCAACGAAACCCTCAATCACTCGAACAAGACCTGCGTGCGGTGATTGAGTTAACAGACTGTGGATCACTTATTAACTTCTGAAGTCTGCAGTTCAAGAAATGCCTTGGCGCAATCGTAATGATACCAGCAGCAACCACCCAGCTGAGCACTTTGGTCTTTTACTAAAATGCACTTGAGATGTGCTTATTGACAACCAAATCACGTTATCCAAAGCCAGACGCTACAGGATCACTTGTCTACTCACACTATCACCGCTATACGAAGGCACAATGACATGAAATGCTCATTTTCTATTAGCAATGGCTGACGAACCCATGAAGTGAACCACAGGCTTTAAGTATTATTATTATTTCATTTGTGCGGAGGTCTCGTAGGTTCGACGACATGCCGTGTAATACAAGAAGCAAGTTTGTCCTCCACGCCAAGTAAAAGAAAAGGGTAAACATGGAATACTTGGCCATTTAGCTTTAAGATTTTTTGTTTTTTGGATGAGAATCATTAGCATTCAACCACAACTACACAACCAGGGAGTGTAGTGCCGACGTACTAAAGAGGTGGTGAGAAGGTCTGCTGATATGCCTTAGAAACGATTTCTCTCACGATAACCACAGATGAAAGTTTTAACAACTTAGGAAACTGAATGGATGAGTTATGCAAATAACGAATGCATTACATACGCATCGCAATGTAGCTGAAGACTGCTTTAAGTGAAAAATGCCATCACTGATCCACGAGCGCCCTTTGTAATGATAAGGCTTTAACTATCCTTCTTCCTCTTGCACCTTCAAGAGACATGCCGTTAGGTGTAAAATTGATGAACATTTCATCTTCACTTGCAAAGCAACGGCGTAAGGTATTTGGCTTGGAAAACAGTTCGCTGAGTGGCAGGCAACGGGCAAATTAGGATGGAGCCAGGATGACGTCGTTTGATTAGATGGTTCTACTGATTAGCAGACCCCACGGATCCACTTGATTTGGTATTCGAATCTGTTTTTCAAAGAAAGTCATAAACTTTAGGTTTATTTGTGACTTATCCCTTAGTAAAGCCAGATCGCGAAAAGAAGCTTCTTATTTTACGGGTCGCATTCTGTGTTGTCAATAATTAATTGAGAACTCTATGCTTAACTTCTTAAAAGCTTTGAATAAACTTTTTAGACGCAGTCGATGTCAGTGACCATATTAACGGGTGGTTTATTCCTCGATCAACACATTTTTTGAAAATCCCTCTCATCTGCCTCTACAAAATGCGTGGTGAAAACAGCGAATAACGGCGTTACAAGCTTTGCGGCCTCCTCTTGTCCATCCTGCTGCCATCACTAGTGTAAAGTTAAAATTGTTCCTACGAATGGTTCTGCTTCTAGTAAACAAGTGGCAAAGTTGGCAATGAACTCAGTTTATTCGCTGGAAAGAAGCTTATCTTGCATGGTTTGGCCTGGCGTTCCACCTTTATATTAAGTAGCAGATGTTTCGGTTGTTGTTGTGACGCAAACATCTACTACTTCATATTCTTGTCCCAGCATTGCAATGATACGTGGTCTAGAGATGGTCGACATAGAAGATTTGGCGGATTTTGCGATTTCGTCCATTTATGCACAGATCAGACCTTCAAATTTGGGCATTTGACGAGATGAGTAGGATGATGTTAGACGGGCACACAGGGATCACCAACACGTGGAAATTAAATATTTCCTGTGAGACTTCGTCAGAATCCGTAGAGCCATTAACAGCAGGCAAAATTCATTTGTGTGACTTCATCTCCCTGCGTTGGCATACAAGTAAGTTTTTGCGCCCTCGCCGTGAATGGGAATGGAAAGAGCAACAGAGTGGCGTGCAAGGGCACAACACAATAAACTCATGTTCAATCACTTTCTCAAATGGGCCCAATCAAATTATGACTAAAAGAATCAAAATGGCATTTTTGACTGCGATCGCCTATGATTGTTCTTGTCGCAAATTTTTCCATTGTAGGCCTTCGTAGGGCACTGCAGCCATATCTGCGTTTAATCAGCACGACAAATTCGACCGGTATGGTTATCGCATCAATTTGAAAAATGCAGCCGTCACATTGCATTTGTGAATCGACTTTGGAAAAGGATATACCACAAATCCATTGAGACGCAGCACAGATCACACCAACTTCTAGACAGCAATAGAGAGCAAGGCAGAGCTCCAACTTCAAATTCGGCATTTTTCAGCAATTTCTTGCAGCACATTTGATGCGCCACCACAGACAAGTACATTCTTGTCATCCTTAAGGCTCGGGCCGTCATTGACCTCACGTGAAGCCTAAAATGAAACAGTTTCCTTCCTTCTGGAACTAATAGAGCTTATCCGACCAAAATAATGCCGCAATTAAAACAGGCAACGTGCCCACCACATATTAAGACAGCATGCCAAACACGACCGATGACATTGAAATTGTCAAGCTTGAGGGACCGCTATCGAGCAAATATCTTCCAATCTCAAGAATTTTCGGAAATACACAAAACACACCATCAAGCTTGGCCTTCGAACAACTGCTATAATTTGTCTTTGCGAGTGTATGCAGACAAAATGCAGTTCATATTCGAAAATTGATTAGTTGACAATTGATGTACAGCTACAAAAATTGCATCCTATTATAAAAAGCTGTATTTATTCGGGAAAAGGATATCAGAACATTATGCACCACATGTGAGAATTGAATCTCTATCCTCAAGCATACTAGTTATTTTGTTATAAACTTATTAACATAGGTGACAGCATCGATACAGTCCTATGGGTAGTGAAGCGGTGGCCTCTGTCGACATAGTCATTGAACAATGGATAGAGATGTAGCACGCTTCCCGTTTGTCCCCTCGTCTTCTGCCCCAAAATCCTTTGGACAGATGGGCCAGAGCTAGCGGACTCTATTGCGAACTTGGGTTGCTCGGGTCACTATCGCCCCTTTCTCCTCTGGGAAATTTCGACAAGACTTGCATCACTAGGTGTGCGATTGTCCCATTTCAACAATAAAGCATTGCACAAATCCTTCCTCTTACCGACCCCGTCTTTGGTACCGTCCTTGTCGAATGTCTTTCTTCCAGTCATTAAAGTTCAAAATTCATTTTCGCATCTCATTAGTGGTGCACCTTCGCAGAGTCACAGATGCAATTTTAAGCGATTGATGGCCATCAACCTGGCAGTGAGATGTGGACAAAACAATTGGTAGGTGTTAGAACGTTTCCATATGGTGTGAACTATGAATGCTACAATGGACGGAAGCAAGTACAATAGTAATCGTGGGGCACCCTCGCTTCCTCCTCCTCCTCATCCTCCTTCCCCTGAAAATTAACAACCACACCCTAGCAAGAAGTCACCCCGCTCAACGCTCACATGTATGGACGTCGTGAAAAACCATTGCATAGCATGAAGGCTCTTTGTAATATAGCCTCAAATCAGCTTTGCCTCACGCCATACCGTTGTTGTTATTGTTACTGCTAAAGGCCTCAAAATCTTACTACTAACTTGGGTTGGAAAAATAAACAAACAGAACAAGCAAAAGTGGTGTAATTTTAAGCCTATGATAGGATCTCACCCAACTTGTGCAGCATACACTGTCCCATGGGGGAGTACTTACCAAGGTACCGTTCTCCTCTCCCTTCGCTCTCGCCCGCTCGCCCGCCCGCCTGGAGTTCATGCAACCACACACACCGCAACCATTCTTCTATGATGTTGAGGCCCTCTTCCAAGCCCACTGCCGGCCTGCTTATGCCCTGCGTGAATAAGTAGTCCACACTAAGGAGGGGCAAGAAAACTCTCAGTCGCATTCATCACACATCTAATAATTGCTTCGACACCTCAGCTGTCGCCGTCGACAACGACGAGTTCAAAGGCACTTGGTGTAGTCCCAGTGGCTTCCCATGGATCGGATTCTACGCCCACATTCCCCCATGCCATCGTTGCCACCGTCGACAACTATGATGCGTGTCATTGTTGGTAGGCAGTCCGTTGAGTCCGTAATTGACGATGACGACGACGACGACAGCGTTGAGAAACGTCACGTAGTCAGCGTTGCAAACAATGGCGACGAAGGCGGCGGCGATGCAGCTAGTGTTGGTCAGAGGCCGACTATTACAACACATAAATACTGCACTTACAAGTTTTGCGTACAAAATTGACATCTTGTGCTGCTCACTCAACACCCCCATGCCTACCACATAATAATTCTCCAGAGGAAGTGAAGATTCCCTTTCGTCGGCCACTTTAGCACCATGTAAAGCCAAGTGCTTGGTAAGTTCTCCTCCTCGCCTTCCCTCCCACCAAGTGGAGCCTCATTCACGACCAGAACATCATTCCTTTCTTATTCAAATAACATTCCACCTACCTACCTACTTCAATCAATCCCCTCTACTCCATTGTTCAGCACAGGGAACGAACGCAAAAAGCGTTGCCATCCAACAACCAACCAAACCACGTTTACGGAACTAAAAACGAGCCCTAGACGATCTCGACAATATCAATACGCGTAGATTTAAGTGCAACAAAACAACTAGTAGACAGTAAGAAATGCACACACACACCCGAATTCACGAAAAGAAGAGCACCTACAGTACGTTTGAAAAAAAAGCCCTAGGACACCTCTCCTTCTCGTCCTCCCCATCTTAACACAATCACTAGCGCAACTCATCAACGCGAAAAATAAACCCGTCCCCCTGCACCCAGCTCATCAGTGTTACACTCCAGTTAGTCTATTGAGCATGCGCCCACGCCCTTCTCACCCTTCTCACACCTACCGCTGTGCCATCCAACACACACCGCTATCGTCCATGCCGACATCCACATTGCACAACAGAGGCGAGGACGCCTCCGCCAATGACTTCACGAGCTCGTACTGCCTACCATTCCACGGACTCATCAAATGTTGCCTCACCACCGCAGTAATTTTTTAGCATCCGAAAAGGAAAAAAGCAAACAATAGAAGAGTCGATGCGTGAATATCTAATCCACTGCAAAGCTAACGTCTCCGGACATAACTAATGATAGGAGAAAACACCTTAACGAGCAAACGTTTAAGACTGCTGCAAAGTGCAATCTGCGTAGTGATAAGACTGCTCCCCACTAGTCACTCCTTCCTTTGCTTCTGTTGCGGCCACCTCGCCCAGACACCAACTCATGCCGTCAAAGCTAAGCCCACCATTAAGCCATCACCGACGCCCTCCACACAACACGTTTTGCAAAGATCACACCAGCACAAAAATAATCCTGATCTCCAAGTCAATGAGCAGTGAAGTCCCTAATTGTCTCACGCCCTCCATACATGCATGTGTGAGTGGGAGTGTAGCAGCTACATTTTGCTACGACCGAATTATTAAATAAAAGTGATTGTTTGGCACACCACTTGTGCTAGGGGCGGGTGGCTCAAGCTAGGTTGTGATAAGTCTAGGTTGATTTGAATAATAAATTGTAATTACTGGGACAGGATGAGACGGCATGAAATCAAAGGATGAACGTGATGGCATCAATTAGAACTGTTTTTTTCATAATTACGGGTATGTTGAGCCAATAGGCTGCCCAAAACTTTACGTGTACCAACTTCCGTATGCCTAAGCAATTCAACGTAAGGGATTGCCACATCTTCGTTGATGCCACTGGTTTGATGAATAAATTTTGCTGAATTTAGAAACACGCGTATGATTGGTGATAAATTTTACTCCAATAATGTGTATGAAACTTAATCACTTGGTCCTGTACATTAAATGCAACACATCACGTCTCGCTTAAGACAAAAAATAAATGCGCTTGAGGTTTATAATCTCTGGGACACATTTTAACTGCGAATGCGTATTTTGTTAAGTAAAACAAGCCTTTAAGCTAATCAAATCGCTCATCATTTTGAGGTCATCAGCGGTAACTGCTTTCCATCTCGTTGGTAAATGGGGTCCTTTGATACACTAAAAAGTCATGATTTTGGCAGGAGAGGGCCGTATATTTTAAAAGACTTATCTTACTTACTAGGGATCGCTTGGTAAAAATGAGCTTGTGAAGCATAATTTCACTGGAACGTGTCGCGTCTGACTGGAGCATGATTTGCTAATCGTGAGTCCTCTACCTAGCGATTCAGGGTTAGAATTCCGGCTTTGGCGTCACTTTACATGTAACTCAGGTAAGAATTAATTGCATCATATGCTTTCTTGCCATCTTTCTCGTGCATAAACTGGCAAAATCCATTTACTTGTCATTAAACTTTGCTGTTTATTCTTAAAATTTTAATTATTAATGCGCCCTAAAATTACTTAGTAAAACTAAATATCATAATTGCATATGCAAACTACGTATAACACTAAGTCAATTTAAGTTATTTAACAGCGATGTGGTTATAATTAGAAGTCTTGATAATAAGACGAAAAAAGGATTTATTTAAGAAATAGCTGCTCACTGAGTTCCACCGCCATCGGAGAGGTCAGGATGCCATTAGCTTTTGTGTGGTAGCTTAGATCACAATCAGATTATGCAAGCAGCACATTAGCGAATTGACTAAAGTGCTCTGCATTCTAAGTACTTTTTACTTGGGTCTATAAGCGGCTCCAATTAGGCACCGGCTGTCAACTGTCTACGATACCAAAAAAGTAGGTCTCCCCCGAAACCACAACATTTTGTGCCATGCAGCTGTGATAAGAGTGCGTAGTAACAAAAAGCCAGGGTGGACAGGCATTACGGTGTGTCATTTGTTGCTCACTTGAATCTGTAAGTATCTAGGATTAGGTTTCAAATGTTAGATTAGTTGCGGTCCAGTAAAGTTCAGTTCAATTTTAAGACCTTTGATGCTTAGGAATGAACGCAAGGTAATGCGAATGATTTCAATACGAAAACTAGGATAGCTTGAGTGCATATCTGAGATCCATTTTCGTGGGTTTTCACCTCAGGTTATTCAATTCTGTACCCAGCCGTTCATTTCATCTCTACTAGCCACGTTTTTTCCCAAGTCATGTAGTAAAAATTTGGACCTGGCCGACAGTTAAGTAGACTATTTTGGCGAAGAAAGCCAAAATGATGCAAGCACATAGAGCTGCGCTATATTCCGATTATTTAGATCCAGATTCGATTGGAATTATAATCTAGCAGCTTAGACCATTTGGTGGTTACTTGCGGCAATTCTCCTATCAGATTGGAAAAAGAAAGGTTTGGTCGATGATTGAGCGCCTAGTTTGACACAGATGATTGATTACGTACGCTCGAACGATTGGGTATCTCTGCTACCAGAAATTTTGTCCTGCCATCTATTGTCAAGATACCAACCGATGATGTAGCCAACAATGTCGCCTAGGGTTTGAGGCGGTGGATCATACTTCATGTGCACTGTGTAAGAGTCGACCGCTTTAAATTGCACGCTCTCAGAAACGCCAGAGTCTGCACAAATGGGAAGGCATCGGTTCGTCATTAGTGCTAAGAGGACCTTAAAGCCTCTTCTGTTCCATTATGCTCTACTCAAACCCAATTAAATTAAAGCAGATATAAATTATTTAGGCAATAAAGCAATTGACAGAATGTTAGCTGCTAAATGCATTCAAGATGTTTACGGGTTAGTAGGCAGAGGGTAGACCTGCACGATTTATGTTTAGTTAGTGGCGGATTGAGCATCACGATAAAATTATTTAGCTATACAAATCCATATATTACGACCGCGAGTTAATGGCGGTTCCTATTTTAACGTGATCTAGAATTGCTAAATTGTTAAACGGGCAAAACATGAAAAGCGCAAAAGGAAAATGTCCCTGCTGCCTGTGATGGTGGACAAGAGGTGTTCGGATGCTTGCAACATATAAGCTGGGGCGACTAATCATTAGTGTTGGTGTATCAGCATAGGCTATAAGGTTAGGCCAGGAAGATATCATCTGCGACCATGGTTAGCCAGTACGGAGATAAATAAGGTTTGATAAAATCAACCCGGTTAATTCAAACAACTTGGCATTAAACACGCCTTACGAAGCACCAGCACACTTTGTCTCCCTAAAATTTACCAAATTCAATTGGTTGTATCGTGTTAAATTTTCTTTATGCATAAATAAAAGCTGTATTTTGGTTCTTGATGACCAAACTAAACGGAAATAGAGTGCAACACTCTTTATGAAAACTGATTTATTTGAAGCATGTTCCATGCAAAAGGGTACGAAGATGAACGAAATCCTATTCACTACAAAAATAAAGAACATTTGAAGACGCTATAGAAGTAAAGAGCAAAAGTGCGAAGGAAGGTAAGCATCAGGCATAATAACAAGAAAAACGTCAGCCACACCAAGTTGATTTGACTGTGACATCATGCAAGGTGTTGTGGTGCAATGTATCAAGGTACAAATGGATAAGAGAAGCTAAGCCGTCTCTGGCGCACTTTAGCAGTTTCTGTGATGAGAAATTTTCGCTGTCTTTATAGAATGCTCTCATATAGCGAATAGTTTCTTTCTTCACGTGTACTGAACAGTGTAAGGATAAGAAGACAACTTACCGATCGCTAATGCAACGACCCCACGCGTAGTGGAAGCTGCCAGCAACATGAGACGGAGTTAAGAGGGCATTCTCTTATCAAAAATTTTTACATTAACAATCCGCACACGTGTACTTTTAAATTTGCTGTCAGCTGTATTTAGCTCATGGTCTGCAAGTTCTTGAACTACTAACCAAATTAAGCATTCACGCGCACACTATGAAATTTAATGTTATTGAATTGCCTAAGCGAATGTGTTAAGGACACTGATAAGCACGCTCACTACTATGAAATAGCTTTTACCTTTACTTTCTGGAGGCTTTCGTTTTATGTAAAGTTGTGGCGTTGTAACTAGTCAGTGCGCACAGTCTTACGCGAAAATCACGCAGACATTATGACCAAGGCAGTAGAGGAGACTACGGTGGCTAAATCAGCGAATGCATATTCACCAGTTGTAATGAATGAAGAATTAGATGTCGAACCTTCGTCATGATCATTCGGGATTAGTGACAGATTCTCTCTGCAGAAAACTCTTTTGAGACCATTCGATGCAGAACACGCTGCTCTAGGCATTGCTGACTCCTGCACATTAGCTAACTCGTAAGAGTGTATAACAAGGCAGTTAAGACCAACACATTACTTGCGTATGTTCCACCGTCTGTGACTGATTTAATGGCAGGGGGTGATAAGAATGATTCCGCAAAATTTTAACGATACTAAAAAACCACGCACTGATGTCTTTGATCAAACTGGTTAAGTGATGTGTTCGCCTTACCAGATGAGTATTATTGTGCAGCAGATAGATTTATCGTTGATTGTTTTGATTTGACAAATTCATCTACCTCATAATGATGTGGGTGGATTGGGAAACACTGTGCAATGAAGACAAAGAAATTCGGCCCACGACTATATGGAAATACCAATAAAGGTATCAAAAATGCGCTGCACTTACGTTTAATAGGCGAACGTGTATACGTATACAATTTAAACGACTTCGTGCTAATTGTTGAGGCTGCTGCTATTCTATCTTTATGCCGTTAGATGAGGTGGAAAAATGCACAGGCTTACTTGAACTATCTCTCTTGACCCAAGCTGTTCCGCACGATAGAGGATTTGGCCTGCTTTGCTCCTCCCACCTCCTCTATCTCTGAGGAAGTCTTGAAGAGAAAGGGACACAAACCTAAGACCTGGCTGTTCATAAAGGGATAAAAAGTAGCTTTCCTTGTAGTTAAAACGCCTACTAACTTATGATATGCGTGGGACCATCCTTAATGCGTGAAAGCAATTGTGCCAGTAGATGACCTATCCACAATAAAACTTTTCACTCGCTCGAGAGAATCCAGTGACGATCTGTCCAAAACATTTCTTTACATTGCTAAGTGCGTAAAGCATTACGCCATGCTTGGTTGATTTCGACTAAAGGTTTTAGGGCCACTTTTAATAACTGCTTTGTTTTGGCTTTAATTTAAGGCATTTCCGAAGTCTAAATAAAGTAGACGCCAATTCCCGTGTAAAGCATGCACCGATTGAGCGTGTCTTGGAGGCACTGGTAAAGGCATCAGTAGCTCTGTGTCGCTTGATGGTTGCCTTTAAAGATTCGTAGATTCCACTGTCGACCCTGAACACGAAAGTCTCTAAGTCAGCATCTATATTTTGACATACCTATGCTGACGGCAGTCATTGATGCAGACATCACTGCCAGTCGTAATAGGCGTGCTTAAAACGGCTTGTCAGAATGAATTTGTGGCACGATTTTAAATCATGCTTTCTTATTTCATTTCCGTTTACTACAGTCAGTGGTTAGATAACTATTGCGGATGGACCTGGTTGCACGAAGTGAAAAGAGACACGAACATGAAGGTGCTTCGTGCGAAAGATGAGGCATTACGTTGCTTGGATTAGAAGCACGCTAGATAAGATTAGCCTCTTTTAGTCGTTTAACACCTCCAAACGCTAATAATCGTGTTCGTTTGACACAATGAACCCTGTTTTCTCGATTTTTCTTGCTTCTCAAGAAAGGGAATTTTTCTTGACAATTTTGTTATTTGATAGGTGTTTAGATTGCAATGTCAATTTAAACGTGCGGAGAATTAAAACGAGTTGATGCGTTTTAAATGGACATTTACCCGGAGTATTCGGGTGGTAAATAAAATTTAGTAGACAGTTTTGTCATGTTAAGATACACTAAGCCATTTTATTTAAGTGACACAGAATTCGAGGCGTTGTCTTTTCTAATATGGCGGATGGGTAGGAAAGGGTTTTATGCCCCTGACATTTGTAAATCGCAAACCGTTCAGATCGTCGTTCCCTAAAAGTCTGCCCAATTCACGATTTGCTGCGTTAAGAGCCGACGAATCGACAAATTCCGCTGATTTAGCACTCATTGCCGTCCTTCACTGACCAACTTAGTAGTGGTGTCCAAATTTCGCATAACATACAGCCGCCGACAAAATGATTCAGAAATAGTCGGTGCATGGCGCGCAACTCCCTGTAAGGCTGCGTTGAATCCAATGCAATCACATAAGGTCATAGACATGCAACACAGCAGGGGTATCGGAAATTCAGTAGTGAACTTTGGTGAGGTCGAAAGTCAAAGTTGACACCCGTGCAAACGCAAAGAGGTGACATCCAAGATCTCGTGCTAGAGTACCAAAAACTTAAGAAATCATTTTACTTTAAAAGCTGTAGCAACAGATTACTTATTCTTAGGCAACTATGCTACTTTACAAGGTTGGTGGGGATTTAGAAAGATGAAACTCAATCAGCGGTCTGCTGAGTAGCAACAAATTGTGCAGCACATCGGCTCAGACCAATTTCTTAGAAACAAAAAGGTACAGAAAGGCACACTAGTAGGTGTTACTCTAGTCGTTAAGAGCAGTAGCTTACATAATTTCCGCCTCTAACGGCAGCTTAGCTCTGAATATTTAACCTTCCCACAACATGGCCATTCCCGGCACGTATCGCGACCTGGGCACCCACGGATCTGTCACAGCTAACAAATCCTGCGATCAGCAGAGAACATGGATACTTCAGAGGCATTTAATCCAATACATGAGAGCATTTCCTCTGGTTCGTTACTAAATTATCAATTGGCCAAACAGCAAGCAAGACTAAGTGAGTCTATCGTAACATACTCTAGCGGGAAATGATAGATAAACGAGTTGAAGCCTTTGGGACTCCTTGTTATTGCCTCACGGCTAACGAGTCTACGGAGAAGATGATTACCTAAACTTAGAAGCAAAGGGAAACAGTGTATCAGGAACTTATTTCTAAATGGACAAACAAAAAAGAATATGACATAAAATCACCCAGTCAAATTAAAAAGAGCTGATCACGATTTTTCGAACAGTCAAAAGCAAAGTAGGATGACGAATGAACAAAAGGTTGGAATTTCTACAGTAAAAAACATCAGGTGGTTTAAACTTACTCAAGTGAAATTGGAGATTCTCATTTACGTTGCCAAAACACTGCTTTTGTTGCAGCATGAGTTGCTGCCAGTTGAACGGCGCCATCATTAACGCTAAGACTTGTACAGCGCAATCCAAGTGAAAGGCTCCTGCAGACGGTGATGATTGTGAGAATGTGGTGGACTGTATCACCAAGGCTTCACTTCTCACCGCCTCTTAAAAGGGCCCGACGCAGCCACCTGCAGTTACAGGAGGATTCTGCCATTTTGAAGGCAAAGTCACTGCACTTAGAGATAAAGTGGGAAGAATAGTTTTCAGATGGGATAGCCATCAGCGACATACTAGTGTCTTGAGTAGGCAGTTGAAAAAGGGTGGATCTGCAGGATTGTTGTGCAGTTTCACAACAGTTGAACAGATGGATGGATATCCATCCCAACTCCTGTTTAAGAATATAACCTTTCAAGGGTATCAGAGACATCAGGAACCCATTAATTGCTCGTGCTTATTTTAATAAGGTATGTCCTCTAGTTTATTCTCGAGCCACTGGTTAATGCCATCAACGAATGCGCTTGTGGGGTTAGCGAAGGAATGTTCTAGTCATAGTCATTACTGGTAGAAGTGGTAGTGGTAGAGAAAGAAAGCACTTGGAAAATTATAAGCATTACGTGTTTCATTATTTGCTGGTGGATTGCGGTAAGCTATTCCACATTTATAGCTCCGGGTAAGGCTATGTTACAAATCGAATTTGGGATTGGTAGTGACGTGTAGCTGTTAAGTGGAGACACTAACCCATCCGCTTACAAATTTTTTCTCCAGCCGCAAGCGACAGCAAATTATTGGGTTGCAATTCAAAGCCAACATCGTTGTTAACTATGACAAGTCTTCAACAGTGTCACGACTGCATTGCAGCACAATTTCAAGTACTTACGGCCGATTAAAAAACCCCGCTTAAGGCAACCAGAAATCAGTAAACGCATTCAAATTTCTAAGCTAAATATCCTAGCATAGCCTCCTATGTA
>JADWOT020000687.1:0-25000 GCA_036345935.2 Taenia hydatigena | reverse complement strand
TGTAAGACGTCTTCCTCACCGAAACTTTGCTTTCGGGGAGCCTACAATATTTGTGTAAAATGGCAGTGTTCCCAATCCTTATTGCTAACGTCTATTCTGCATTCCTCTGCATCTTAAAGAGCATCTGCTTAAGAAACCACCCCATGCATAAAAAACCACCAAAATTCGTGATTTGAGAATTTCAAGCAGTCAGTCCAATCATTATAAGAACGTGGAACCAGCATCCGACTAAGTGTTAGCGAGGTTTTCTCACTTGTATGGCAGCCAAGGGTGGTGTCTGGAGTGAATAGGCCGAGACTCGAGTAAAAGTGACAGTGGGTAATAGAGGATGCTGTATTGCCCTCTAGATTAATGACCAACTAATCAACTAATAACCAGCCTAGCCCACTGATTGCCAACCTGAATCACAATGCACCCGCGTATCACCAACAAATGCCTTGAATTTCCCTCTCTTAACTTTTCTCTGTCTGTTCATTGCAGATTATATTATGTCAGCTGCGTATTCTCACATCAAGTGCTATTCACGATCAACAGACCGACAAAGCACCAAAAGAATTATTTCAGCCTTGACGCGTCAGCAAGACACGAAGACGTAATACAAGAACACATGTGAGGAAGAAATCTAATGTGCTGCACTCTCCATTTAAACGCTTTTCATCTTTGATTGGCAGTGTATGCGATTGAGATATTGTTATTGCGACCCATGCAGAATACAGGGAGTAGACTAACTTGCTGCAATTACTCACGATTTCCTGAACTCAAACCCAGAACTACTTAATCAGTAGTCAGTGTTGACCCTGTTACAGCTCACATGAACTCCACTGACATTTGATCGGATTCTGGATTTCCCTCTTTTCTGACTGCTTCCTTCATCCACCATCTGACTGGTGAGAATGTAGCGGAATTGCATGTCCATCACACACACGCATTGTCATGCCAGCCACTACTGGAATCTCAAGTAGCTGGAGGTTGGAACACTTGTTCAACCCAGCAGCCATCTTCGAATTAAATGAATAGGATATGTCCACCGTGTCGTCAAGTAGATCGCTTGAGTTTCGTTGACGTGGTGCCCATTGAAGCCACGACATAGCAAACGAAAAGAAGAAGGGCAAAGAGTGGACACCGCTGCACAAGAGAAAGGCTGATGCGTCATGCACCTAACCTAGTAAAATGGAGTCCCAAAGATGTTGGAGGTGATACCTATGCAACAGTGGCTGAAGTTAATTGCTATAGTCGTGGTGATCCGCGCAACTGCAAGCATAGCTGTAGTGGCGACACGCCACTTGTTTGCAATGCACGAAACATATTTGAAGTCGTAGAACGCGATCGTACAATGCAAAAAACAACCGTCTTAACCAGGAGATATGCAATGCACACTTCCGCTGTGTCAATCAACATGGATTCATCTTCAAATCAGTCAGAGAGAAAAGAACTGCTCTCCCATTCTACCATCAATCCACGCTCTACTTCAGTTTCCTTCGTTCTGAGCATCTTTCCGCTACCAGATAGAGAAATGTACGTGCTAAACGGTGGAACAGGGACTGACGGTCATTCAGATAGGGATTGGAACGAGTTGTCGGAAGGCAGAGAACGTGTTGCATCCGATCAAATGTCAAATATAATACACACATATCCATACACACACGTGAATATTTATTTGTCATGACCCCCGATTTCCGTTATTTTGCTTTTGTGATGTATGAGAGGCATTCCGTGGTGCAGTGCTTTGCTCAGACACAGCTGCTAAACGTCTTAAAGGGCTTAATGCGAATAATTGCCCCAGTAGTCTTCATTGCGATGCTTCTTACCGTCGCAATTTGTCGAGGACATGAACTACGAGTCAGTAGACTCGTTGAAACGGTCAATGCGATATCACGAACATTTTATTTTCTTCATTCTATTGTTAATAGCGCAAAGAGTCTAAGGACAAGTGCAGAAAGTATGAAAGCTGCGCGAGAGAAATAAAAGTTAAACAAAATTGTACAACACGAGCCTTTTCCGACTTTGCACATTGTGGAGTCAAGGTTTCAAACCATGGCCAAGGAGTGATGAAATGAACACAGTGGGAAGAGTAAGACTACTTCAGTTGAATAATACGCTCCTCTTACATTTGACTTAAAATGAACTGCGAGGCCAAAAACGGATGTGGGATATTGCCATAGAGATGCGCATAATTACTTGCACAAAAAGTCCAAGGTGTTCCCGAACCATGTTGCTACCATTTGGGGTTCTTTGCATGTCAACTCTAGTTCTCCGAAGATGAATGTAGATGTGCAATGATGAATGCATCAGGAATTCGTGTGCCTTTCTTAAATGGAGAGTTCATTTCCTCCCAATCAAGTCAAGGAACGTGTCAACTCTTCCTCTTCTTCGTTATTTCACGCATTCACCAAACAAAATGGATAGTATTGTCATCCATATCGCAAATTAGCTTCTACCTTCGCTATGCCTTATAGCTTCATGTTTGTCACGTTCCATTCACCAAGGCAATCTCTATTGGCAAACACAACTCGAAGGCAGCAACCATATGCAGGGCTAATTGTGAATTTGATTGTCACACGCGCAATTGCATCGGCAAGGCAGCCTGATAATTCTACATGATTTGCCCTTGTTTAAGCCTGGCGTCTGTGTNTTGTGTCTGACTGCACACATTTCATGTCAATTTCCAAATTTCTGGTCGCGTCCCCACAGATGTGCATAATAGCACTGCTCTCGATTAAATTTACTGACATATATTTTGCCCTCCGTTATCTCTTCAAGAGCGGTCCCTCACGAAACTACCCCGCATGCATTTGACCCTCATGAAATGTGAACGTAGACTGTCAGGCAGAATGTGGAATTCTGCATCCGATTAAATGTCAGAGAAGCCGATTTCTCTTGTAAGATGAGTAGCAGTGATGGCTGAGTAGATGGATCAAGATTCAGGTTCAAGTCACCGCGAGCGATAAGGCAACTTTGTCCACCATCTGGATTTCATTAGAGCCTGATCACTAGCCAACTCAACTCGCCAATTACCACCCCGATTACTTAATAAACTTTTGTAACGGTAACAAAGAATTTAAAGTTTTTTCATTTCTTTTTGATGCACAACTCTGCTTATTTATTAAGAATCGTTTTGGATCACCATTAACCTACATATTCCCATACTACATTTATACATTTCCACTCTGTCTCAAAAGTAAGGCACAATTTTTATTCCAGCAAGTGTTCCTTCTACACTTGTTAATCAATCCTTCTTGGGCTGTTCCCTAAGTGACAGAACATGCTTGGGGAGTGCTTTCCGCGTCCATGTCCTAGTGTCAAAGGGATGGTCAGGATGCTCTAGCATCGTTTCTTAACGCCCATATTTTATCAAGCCACTAAAGGTGGTCACCTAGCAACAAAGATCACTGTGTTGGCTTTCCAATGATGAATCCAATGCAGACAGCAGTAAGCGCTGTTTATGTTCCCTTCTATTTCACGTCAAACCTCGAGTAGTTCGAGACAGTTCTCTATTTGACGACACAAAGTTAATCAGCAGTAAAGGATCGGCTTAGCCTTGGTAAAGCTTTTCTTCAGATTTATTGCAAGTAAGTGTAGAGTCACTGCCTCCCTGCGTGTCAAATGTTACCTCCAGCAGCACACAAAGACGTGGCACGAGAATAACCGTGGGTGGTGTGTGATTCAACATAATTTGCGGTGAACAAGCAAAGAGATAAGTCAAGTGAAAGTGAGGACGATGATTAAAATCCCGTTGCCTATACTTACACATCACTGTTGCTTTCCTCATAAATTTGACACTCGGGTGGATGCTGTGTTTCATAGTCCTGACAGCCTCAATTCGCGATTCACGATGCCAATTTGCGTGCAAGTGAATTTTGCGAGAGGCTGCTCTTAAAGAGGCAAAAGTAAGTGAGATATATGCTAGCAATAGGAAGTGCTAACATCGCCTTTATGCTACTGCGCATGAATGTTGCAAAGGCTCCTCGATGATGGACGACTCGTTAGAGGGCAGCCAATGCAAATCACTGGGATAGCGCGGTAGGGCGGTTAGAACTCGACGAAACATGCCTTCGCTGCTCCAAATATTCCCAAGACTGCAATTGAATGCAGAGTGCGAGACAAGCTAAGAACGAATCGCTCCGTTGGATACAATCCCCTATGAGGTGATTGGCCTAAAGTAGCCAAAAGGTAGGCTGTCCAATGCTATTCATATTTTGGCGTAAAAGAAGAAGCACATACTGTGCGCACTTCCGTTTTAGGTGCTCAACTGCTTTTGCTTGTTGAATCGCGACCGTATAATCAAATCACAGGCTGATAATGACGCGCCGTAGGTCCGCGTTGAACACCAAGATACATATGTAGGAAAACGGAATCCAACCTGCAAAATATTGCGCCAATCCACCTTGAGGCATCACATTATGCACCAAAGCAATTCGTAAAATCGTGGAATTGCATAACAGGACGTGGTTTCACTCAATTCACATTGCAGGTGAATATTCTGACACATTATGGCCTTGGCTGCCTCCACCAACATTGGGATCGGTGATTTGAAACGCTGATATTCAAAACGCCTCATGCAGGTTCACAATGATTTTACCCTACTGTTACAGATGACATACTCCCCAACAATTATAGGGCGGAGGGCTCGCAGCAGACCTGCCATAGCCTCGCAATGTAAGTGCAGGCAGCCTATGAGGACCAGTTTTGAGACAGCCAAAATAAACACCTCTAGACGTCGAATTCTTCGTCTCCTTCGATTCTGTGTGTAGGATGAGCAGCATCAAAGAGCGAGTGGCCTCGGTAGTAGGGAGGCCGGTGGTGCGGGAATTGAGACGCCTTACCCAGGTGGAGGACTGCGCGCAAAGTCACAGTGCAGTACAGAATCGGTCATGTGCATCTGCTATCATTGCCCCAGTCAACTTGACGGAGAAGCTTTCACCATACCTCGTATGTTAACTCATTGTGGAACACGAGTAGAACTGCTTCGCAACACCACCGAGGCTGGCTAACTGACTGACTGACTAGCCGACTAGCTTCTCGTAAAGAGCCCAAGGTTCTATTTTGCAATGGAGCAGTCAGTAACAGGCCCGCATCATCCATCTACTTCATTTCACTTGTCCTCTCAAAATCACAAAGTGGTGGACTCAACGAATCAACAAGCATGGCGAATCATTCGGTAATCCATGTCTCACGTCGAGTTTGGTTTGTTAGGGTCGGAGAAAAGGGACAATGTAACGAGCTCATGGATCTGATCTTGAACAAATATGAATCATACTTAAACAAAATTTTTCAATCCTTATTAGCTACAACTAGCTACGAGAATTATGCACACGTGGCCCGTATTTGACTACCCCCTCTATTAGAAGAGCAATGCGCTTTCCAAATTTCAATGGTTCTAAAATGCGATCAAAGGTAATTTTGTGAAGGAATTGTGCACATTGGGAGTCAAGGTGTGTTACATCAAGCTCTAACATTCTGTTTGCCTAATCATAGAGATGTAAGACTTCTTCCCCACCGAAACTTTTGCTTTCGAGGAGCCTACAATATTTGCGCGAAATGGCAATGTTCCCAATCCTTATTGCTAACGTCTATTCTGCTCCCCTCTGCATATTAAAGAGCATCTGCTTAAGAAACCACTCCATGCGTAAAAAACCATAAATATTCGTGATTTGAGGATTTCAAGCAGTCAGTCCAATCATTAGAAGAACGTGGAACCAGCATCCGACTAAGTGTTAGCGAGGTTTTCTCGCTTGTATGGCAGCCAAGGGTGGTGTCTGGCGTGAATAGGTCGAGACTCGAGTAAGAGTAACAGTGAGCGAGAGAGGATGCTGCATTCCTCTCTAGATTAACGACCAACTAATCAACTAATAACCAGCATAGCCCTCTGATTACCAACCTGAAACACAATGCACCTGCGTATCACCAACAAATGCCTTGAATTTCCTTCTCTTAACTTTTCTCTGTCGATTTATTGCAGATTATATTATGTCAGCTGCGTATTCTCACATCAAGTGCTATTCATTATCAACAGACCGAAAAAGCACCAAAAGAATTAGTTCGGCCTTGACGTGTCAGCAAGACACGAAGAAGTAATACAAGAACACATGTGGTGAAGAAATCGAATGCGCTCTACTCTCCATTTAAACGCTTTTCACCTTTGAATTGGCAGTGGGATACTGCTATTGCGGCCCATGCAGAATGCAGGGAGCAGACGAACTTACTGCAATTGCTCACGATTTCCTGAACTCAAACCCAGAACTACTTAATCAGTAGTCAGTGTTGACCCTGTTACAGCTTACATGAACTCCACTGACATTTGGTCGGATTCTGGGTTTCCCTCTTTTCTGACTGCTTCCTTCATCCACCATCTGACTGGTGAGAATGTAGCGGAATTGCATGTCCATCACATGCACGCATCGTCATACCAGCCACTACTGGAATCTCAAATAGCTGGACGTTAGAAAACTTGTTCAACTCAGCAGCTATCGTCGAATTGAATGAATATGATATGTCCACCGTGTCGTCAAGTAGATCGCTTGGGTTTCGTTGACGTGGTGCTCATTGGAGCCACGACATAAGCAAACGAAAAGAAGAAGGGCAAAGAGTGGACACCGCTACACAAGAGAAAGGTTGATGTGTCATGCACCTAATCTAGTAAAATGGAGTCCCAAAGATGTTCGAGGTGATACCTATGCAACAGTGGCAGATGTTAATTGCTATAGTCGTGGTGATCTGCAATGCACACTTCCGCTGTGTCAATCAACATGGATTCATCTTCAAATCAGTCAGAGAGAAAAGAACTGCTCTCCCATCCCACCATCAATCCACGCTCTATTTCAGCTTCCTTCATGTTGAGCATCTTTCCGCTACCAGATAAAGAAATGTACGTGCTAAACGGTGGGACAGGGGCTGACGGTCATTCAGATAGGGATTGGAACGAGTTGTCAGAAGGCAGAGAACGTGTTGCCTCCGATCAAATGTCAAATATAATACACGCATATATCCATACACACACGTGTATATTTATTTGTCATGACCCCAATTCCCGTTATTTTGCTTTCGTGATGTATGAGATGCATTCCACGGTGCAGTGCTTTGCTCACACAGCTGCCAAACGTCTTAAAGGGCTTACTGCGAATAATTACCACAGCAGTCCTCATTGCGATGCTTCTTACCGTCGCAATTTGTCAAGGACATGAACTACGAGTCAGTAGACTCATTGAAACGGTCAATGCGATATCACGAACATTTTATTTCTTTCATTCTATTATTGATAGCGCAAAGAGTCTAAGGACAAGTGCAGAAAGTATGAAGGCTGCGCGAGCGAATTAAAAGTTAAACAAATTTGTACAACAATAGCCCTTTCCGACTTTTCACATTATGGAGTCAAGATTTTAAACCATAGCCAAGGAGTGATGAAATGAACACAGTGGGAAGAGTAAGACTACCTTAGTTGGATAATACGCCGAAAAAGGATGTCGGATATTGCCATAGAGATGCGCATGATTTCTTGCACAAAAGGTCTAAAGCATTCCCAAACCATGTCGCTACCATTTGGGGTTCTTTATATGTCAAACTCTAGTTCTCCAAAGATGAATGTAGATGCGCGATGATGACTGCATCAGGAATTCGTGTGCCTTTCTTAAATGGAGAGTTCATTTCCTCCCAATCAAGTCAAGGAACGTGTCAACTCCTCCTCTTTTTCGTTATTTCACGCATCCACCAAACGAATTGAATAGTATTGCTATCCATATCGTAAATTAGCTTTTACTTTCGCTACGCCTTATAGCTTCATGTTTGTCACGTTCCATTCACCAAGGCAATCGCTGTTGGCAAACCACTCGAAGGCAGCAACCATATGCAGGGCTGATTGTGAATTTGATTGTTTGGCATACACGCACTTGCATCGGCAAGGCAGCCTGATAATTCTATACGATTTGCCCTTGTTTAAGTCAGGCGTCTGTGTTTTCAAGTTAGCGGATAAATTAGGGAGATGAACTAAGGTTCCACCATTGCACTAACTTCTTCCATTGACAAAACAATCAGCATTGTAGAAACGAGCCTAAATTCAGTTTTCTATCCAAAACCTTTTATCTAATGTCTGATACTTTTTTACATATTTTCATCTCTATTTTGAGCTATGGTTCTTTAATTCGTGGCGTGCTTTATCTCATGGCAGATGTAGTTAAAATGAATTTGTCGATATTCATCTCTACTGGTCTGCGTGTTCAGTGCCGGTCGAGTTCGCCGTCTTTGACTTTACATGGTGAACCATTTGCGAGTCAAACCGCGCCTCAATTTTAGCATTTCTCCTTATTTCACCAAGCATCCATTGTGACTCCAATGCTATCCAAACAACTGTATGCATCTTCTCTTGCCTTCGGACAAGACTTCAGCGTTGTCCTATTTCCATGATTCTACTCTCCATCTATTTTTCCATGGTCACTAACAATGGCGTGCAAATCGTCACCTATATTTATGCTTGAAATCACACGAGGTGCCTGCCACAAGCATAGAAACTATTCTATGGGGCCTGCAACACCCAATTAATATTGATGTGGTACCACAATGTTGGTATATCGACCCACGCATGCTGGCCCATTCATCCTCGTTGCATTTGCCTAGACACGTTAGTGCAATTGCAATGACAGACTTCAAGGTGCCACCGCCTTAGCCCTTGCAAAAACAGCTTGTCTCTAGTGTGTTTTGGAATCATTGGCCTAGTTTAACTAAGATTTTCCATAACATATGTTACTGAGACGGAATAACCGGTAATTAATGGAACTCCACAAAGGGAAAATGACTGGACAGAAAGCAGTTGCCATTTTATTGAATACCTGGAAAGATAACAAAAATGTCTATTGCATGATTTTCCATGGTATTGATAGATTTTGCACCTCAAGTCAGAAAATATTGCAGTCGAGCGTAGCATCTCAAGGACTGGCAGCTAAGGCTGGATTAAGCGAGAGCCGTGCACACTCAGTTGCGAAGTTGATGGACATCGTAGCTTATGCCGTGAACACCAGCCAACCTAAAAAGTAAGGTCCGCAAGCCTAACTTGTTCTTTTCCGTTTTGAGGCACAATCACATGGCTCGTTTGGATGCAACTGGGAGGATGGGTGATGGCTATTAAACCAGGCGACCAGTTTTCCACATTCTCTCTTGGCTTGTGCAATAGAGATATTCAGAGAATGAAATTTCCGTTATTGGATGGAGCAATTAATCAAAGTCGTGCATTATCTGTCTCTATATATTTACTTTAGTCCGATGATGCAACGGAAACTCCTATCAGCATCAGCTTTCAACAGTCACCATTAGGGGCTTTAGCAAAATTTCGTCGACCTGTCATCACTGTTTGCGTGATGGTCTCGTAGGTTGCGTGATGTGCAGCCAAGCTCTTGTCACATCTCCTATGTAAGCTCATTGTTGACCGTGACCAGTTCATCTGTGGCATCTGTTCAATGTAGCATTGTGCAACAAAACAGTCAGTGGTGGAACCATATCATGCATCCATCTCACTGCACTTGTCCTTCCAAAATCACGAGGAATATGTCGGCGCGCATGGCACATCAATCGGTTTTCCAAGCCTCGCGTTGAGGTTAGCCCTCAGCAGAGGAAAACGTCTTTATTGGAATTTCGGAGCAGATAAATGCAAGTTCGTCTGCATGATTTGAGAGAGTTGGGACTGAGGTCAAGTGAATGGGTCACACGTCCTACTGCGCCCGCACATCGGCGGATCACAACAGACTTTATAAAACTGCCACCTTGTTCTACTTCGCCGTATTTTGGGACACCAGTGTACACCTGGCGTATACTTTATGCAACCCACTCACTGACTAACCGAATAATTGACTCAACAAACCAAACCACTTGGAGTGACTAAATCACCTGCAATGTCTGTCATTGTCATGGTGTTTACTTACCTAAGGGAGTCAGCACGCTGCCGCATTGTTGGAGCTACGCTCCTCCATCTCACAGTAAAGTCATGTTGTGTCTCTTCAGAGCCATAACATTCGCACTTTTGACTCAAGAAATTTGATAATCCTAGAAGGGTACAGACAAATTGTGGAGGAAACCTAGACACACCCCACAAATTAAATCAAATTTGGTCCACACTTCCACGGAATCACTGCACCAATTGAGCGGCTTGACAGTAAACACATACATGCTGTAGCTTTGAAGCAGCTGCCGCCATACCAAACTTGATTAAAAAGGCGCATAAGCCATGCCACAAAGTAGCCAGAAATAAAGGAGGAAACTAACCCATGCAAAATACAGCAATTATTCCTGCGTTTTACCGTCGCAAGTCTACAAGGATAAGATGAAATTAACCTAGGCATCATTCATTGCTTCATTGTAAGGCGATGTAAGTTAATGCATGAGAGATATGGTACTTGAGAATCGGCCTAAATTGTCCATGTTTAGTAAGATCGAAGCTCGAACTGTAAAGGAAGACGAAAAGACCTAACTTGTCTTCTCAATGACAGATGCTTCGTAGCGAAGAGAACTTTTGCTCACGTTGGCCTGCGCTATGTCACTTTAAAGACGGTGTTTTCGATTAAGGGCAAGAAGTAGGAAATTGAACTTTTGGCAATGCATCTGCACAAGTTGACACATCAATCATTGCAGGCTGTGGTGCAAACACAATGTGCGGCTTCCACATATGTCTCCACCCTCCCTTGGTCATGATTTACAAGGAATGCGCATCCGACATGAAGGGGCTTGCCCCACTAATATTCGCCAAGCTACATATCGATACTGCCACTAGCACTGATGACGTCCACAAAGAAGCCTTTGCAATTAGGAGACCTTTAACCTCACATTATTTGAGTCAACAGGATTACGAGGGCAGAACCACCTTCTTGCCATTTACTTGACTTAACGCCTTTAAATGACATGCAGTTAATTGGTTTTCTTACTGTTCAATCTTTGTGCGATGTGGTCACATACATGCATTAAAGTGCTCTTACGTAGGCGGACACCATCCTTGATGAACTCCAAAATCTTGTGCACTGCCGATGGCACTAGACATTGTATTCATTTATTCGATTTCCTGTCACGTGTTTATGTGGCATTTTGCAGGCACGGCCCATCACAGTAAAGAATAGAAGGGAGAAGTGCTGCATTTGTACAGTGAGGAACGAACAAAAGCCCATGCGATGACATTGATAGAATTCACAGCGTGCATACTATGCACACGCTATTTACTTGGTTTCCATTTTACGCGAATTCGCGTAAAATCTGGAAATCTAATACACTTGCGCATAACCAACAAATGCCCTGAGCATTTCCATTCTCTTGGCATTTCTTTCCTTGTTCATTGCAAATTATGCTATTCCATCCACACATTTTCATGCCAAGTGCAATTTATTATCAACAGACTGACATATTATCATGAGAGTCAATTTGGACTTTGCTTGTCATCGAGATACATATTCGGGTCACAGGAACAAATGTGAGGAAGCAACCGAATGTGATGCACTCTCCTACCGAATGTCTTTTCACTTTAAAATTACAATCCATGGAACCAAGTTGCTGTTGTCTCGACCCAAGTAGAGTGCAGGGAGTGGGCGAGCTTGCTGCATTGCTCACGATAACCTGAACTTAAGTCGAGAACCACTCAGTTGTTAGTCAGTGTCGACCCTGTTAGAGCTCACATGAAATCCACTGGCATTCGACTGGCTGCTTAATTTTCCTCTCTTCACACTGCTTCATCCATCCAGCATCCTAATGATCAGCGGGCTCTGTCATTCCATTCGAGATGCCTATCGTTCTGCATAGTGTGGCACTGAGATGCTCACTACGGAGCTACTGGAAGCATGGCATGAATTAGTGATGAAAAGCAGTAGCAGTGCATCCATCTCTAACTGGTTTGCAGACGTATCCCCATCGGCAGACATAGCAGGAGTGCGCGTTGCATAGCGTTTTACTCGCCTGAGTGTACCTCTCCCCTTAGCCACGAATCTCAGATAAACAACCTTAAACGTCGAATGTATCCACCTCAAAATAAATAATCACACTCACCAGACGAGTGTCGACTGTTGCACAAACAACTATGACCATTTGTTTCGATTTCAAATACTGTTGTGTGAGACACGCTGAAAACAATTCTAGGGATCCATTCCAAATTAAGCGGTTATTACCCTCTCCAAATTTTAGTTATGCATCTGTGTCGCACTCAAGTCCACTTCTGCTGATCTACTCATTTCGTGGCTGCAAAGGCAGGCACGCCAGCGAATGTCGAGTGTCTAACTTGCGGATTTTACCACCCTACATCTTATATACACACAGATCTAGTGCCACTAACAATTCAATTAAATCGTGCAGAAGGTTTGCTCAACTGAGTGCGCATTGGTGCGAAATTCTTGTCCCTATTCGCGAAATAACAACAATGAGGGTTAGGCCGTCACTACATGCCACTTCCACTTCGTGATGTATTTGGTGATGTTTCGTATTGCAGTGTCATAGTAGGCACCGCCAGTTATACATGTTGTAGAGCCTCATGAGCATCATCACTCGCAGCATCTCTAATGTGACAATTTGCTCTCCATCAACACTCGTCTTGAATGCCAGGTTGAAACAGACAGAAACGACGAAGGAAACGCTTGATAATTCTGAAGCACAAACGGTAATCATTTCCGATCTTTCGTTGATATTCACTCGCCTAACCGGCAGTTTGCTGATTTGGGTGATTAAAACGTTATCTTAGAACGCTGAAAATCTAAGCCCAGCAAAGTACACATGAGTAATGAAAGGGAATGTAGCCTGGAACCGATTGTAACAATGCAATCCTGTGCACCAAAGCAAAGCACTGAATAGCGAAATGAGGTGAAAAGACGGGTGCTTCTCAAATCGTATTGCAGATAAATCCTCCGTCACATTGAGGTCTTGGCTGCTTCCTTCAACGTTGATTTTGGCGATTTGCGACGCAGCCATTTGGAATGTCTCATACAGATCCACGAACTTTCCATCCTGTTAATGCAGACGACATACCCTCCACCAATTATAAGGCGGGAATCTCGCTGCAGGCTTGCCGAAACCTCGTATTGTAATTCTGTCGAGTTTGTGAAGACTGGCCATGAGACGCTCAAAATGATCAGTCCTAGACGTCAAATCTTCCGCCTCCCTCGATTGCGTGCCCAGGATGAACAGCAATTTGCGCGAGTCGTCCTGGTAGCAGCAAGGTTGGTGATGCGGTATATGAGACGCCTCAATCCAAGTGGAAGATTGTGTCCGGCGCGGCACAGCAGTGCGGAATCGCTCATGTACACCACACTGTCAAATGAGCATAGAGCATAATTTTTCCTTCTATGCTTCTTTGATTGACATAGATATGAAAGTAAGGCAATCGTGTTGCTGTTTAAATGCAATCAGGTCCAACTAGTAGTTTACATGTGGTTGTCATGAGTAGCTTTTGGCGGATTAAACAAGGGATCGTCAGAGTGGATGAAGGAGACCCAAACGCATTATGCTGCTTGAAGCACTATAAATTGAATGATCTGCCATGGTTAGATAAGACATGGTATATGTACTCCGGAGTGAATTGGCAACATTCTTGGCAGCATCAAATAGAACTGCAAAGAACCTTTCCTTCTGACTCTGCTTCTACCACTGACTCATCTTCTCCCTCTACAACGACACGAGTCGAATGCAGCATGCAACAAAGTTTTGCGTCCACCCACTCCATCTGTCTTGCGTAACTGCGCAAAATGCCTTCGGTGGTGAGAGACCTGAGCACCGACTTCACGCTGGGCACCGCCCCACACAAATTGACGATGTCTGCACCATTGAGGTGTTTGCAAGTCTCGATTCGTAGATGCTGAGGAAGCCTCTTCATCGCGCACATCACAGGTTCGGTAAATGAATCCCAGTTCCCACTTGTGGTGTATTCGCTATTAGCAGAGTTCGCTTGAGTGTTACGTATGACTGTGCGCCTATTTTTAGTTGACTATTACCGTGAGGCAAGAGTTAAGCCTAGCCTTGCTGCTAAATGCACCATCTTCGGATTTTATTTAGGGCATTCGCTTTATTTACCTTTGCCGACAGCTAAAGTTCACCAAGGCTGTAAAGAATCCTGCTCTGCTCTTTAATGACAGCTATTATTCCATCTGGATTTCCTTTCTCCGCACTTCAAATAGTAACTTTATCTTCTGTTACCTTAATTCTTTCCTCCTGACAACTGGAATTGCTGCAATATACATTTGCCTGTTCTGCCAACTTTGACAGGTGAGAACAATGGACCACTAAGTGCGCTTAAAAATGTCTTTTATGAACTTCGACAAGGTGGTGACGCAAACGCGGGATTCTGACAACGCATCACAGAATTTGTGAAGCCACTGTGAATCTCTGCCTCCTATGCTGGTTTAGTTGATACAATGCCGGTGATGCTAGTCCTTGTCCTTGTCTCGTCAATCACGGCGGTCATTTATCTACAGACTGGTGTTGAGGAAAATGCATTTTAATCGACACACAGAGAAGGGCGAGGTAGGATGGTGCTATACATGAGAACGGTGTTCCTACCCATCAACATTGACAGAGCATTTTAAAGTGCGTTGCAGCCAGTTTAGTTGTCAGAAGGTAAGAATTAAAATAAAAGTGAGAAACCAATGTAAAACCTCCACATTTCCATCGCACAGCCTGTAAGGATGACTAACCTGCCACTTAAAATGCGAAAGAAAGGAAATCCAGATAGAATAATAACAGCCATTTAATAGTAGAGCGAGACCCGTTACGGTCCCGGGTAAATTCGTTTGTTGGCAAAAGTACACTGAGCAATTAGCTGGAGTGAGCTCGGCAGATTTTGCAGTCAGTAGCAAGGCCATATTAAACGCTTGCCTCACAACAGTGGTCCACTCGAATTAAGCGAATGCCAAGGGTTTTACTCATGCGAACTCTGGTAGTAGCGAATGTATCCTAAGTCGGATTTGAGATTCATATAGTGAGCCTGCGAGCTGCACGATGGACGTGATTGTATTGAAATAGTCACTTGCTTGTCTCGCATTCATATTTATGTCACTGAAAAGAACATGGAAGGGAATATGCCCCGTGCGTTCGACGGTGAGGTACGCATGATCGATTCCGCACTGCAATGTCACGTTGGGCGAAGTCTCATGCTTGTAATTATTCGCCTCATATTCCGCATCGCCAATCATGCTGAAATTAGGGACACTCAATTTCCAATGCCATTAATCCTGAGCTCGAAAATGGCGAGGGACAGAGGATTTGACGCATAGGATGATCGTTTTGAGTTTCTCATGGCTACTCTATACTAGCTCGACAGAATTGCATTGTGATGGTATGGCGGATCTGCAGCGAGAGCTACACCTTACCATTGCAATGAAGACCATTAAGAAGGGTCCACAATGGAAGTTGAACTAATGTGACAATGTTGGTGAGAAGATTTGCTCAAGGCTTACTAACAATTTGAGCATTCAGGAGTATTTCTAGGTGATTCGGAGAGCGAGGATACTTGCTATGCTTATTGCGGTGCTCTCATACGTACGATTACGACAGACAACTCTCGAGGATAAATTTCGTTATCAGTAAATGTAAAATTGCATGAGATTCAGTTTATGCAAAGAGACACAATAAAGTTGGATTTCTGGATAGTTACCCATTCACATGCATGTATAAAGGCATTGCCATGTCGTACCTGTTGGCAAAGAAGAAATTAAACAAGCGTGGCTCCTAGAAAAATGGTGGACAGCAGAATTACTGCAGAATGTCTTCTGGCTAAACTGTCTCATCGCATGGTTAGGCGTACTAACCCATGACAAGAATGAAAGATTTTGTTCTAGAGCACGATGACTGTGCAATCCTATCTGTGCAGACGTAATGTCTTACCTATGGCCACTTTTAAAAAAGGCAAAGAGTAAACGTTAAGGGACTCGTTGACCTAAGTGTGGATGGTGAAGTGTTACATGGGATAGCGTTCAGCGAAGGCACTTTGGCACCTTCCAACCCATTGTTGGATCAATTCGTCTTCTCTGTTGAGCCAAGGGTGGTGATGCATTAGTGGTGAATACATTTCAGGTTACCAGGGGTTTGACGGTAAATTTGAAACAGATAAGTGAGAGAATATTCCGACATACAAGACAAATAACGTGGCTGATCATGTGATGGCCTTCTATGAGCTAAGTGAAAGCGAAGCGTAGGACCTCATCCTGATAGTAGATGCGCTTTTAATGAGCGGAATTATCACGTAGGTCAATCGCATTGCTATTGGAGCAGTTGCCACACATTGACATTTTGCCAAAAACAAGTAAAGCGCAGCCAGCTGCAATCACACTCTCATCACCATCATCGTGTTCACCATTTATTCCTTATGTTCACCAAATTTCTACTTCATGACCGAGAAAGAATAGCTTTGCCAGGGCATTAAGATCAGGCAGCCGGCATAGTCGGGAGACCAGTCTCTGCGCCTTGGGCGTGACGGCCACTTTTACAAGGGAACGTAAAGAGTGAATGGACTTTGCTCAGATATTTGCACACCGAGGTGCTCCAAATGGCGAAGTATCCACAGCATTAGCTGCATATATTTCTTTGGTGCTTGCTTTCTTTGTAATAAGTCGCACCATCGCTAATATTGTTTACAATTTTGCGTTTTATCACAGCAAATCCATCTAATCAGTAGATTAGTTCCATGGTCAGGAAACTTGCATTTTGTTTATACAAGTTTGTACGAGCTCTTTGATGTATATCTTGCTATTTTGTACAATATTGATGTGCAAGGAGACCAGTGTATCTCAAGTAAGAGGAAATTGATAATGCAGTGTGGCCTCACTTCGCCTTATTGCATTAACGACAGAGTAATTATTTAGTGTAATTGTTCTACTTATAGGGCTGCAATTGTTTTTAAATGCAATAATGGCAGAATGCGGATTACTTCTCTACTAATGAAGCGATTGATAATAGCGAGTGCACCAACCCATTCGCGACTGTCGCATAGTTATCAAGTTTCTCATGTCATTACCTATGCTTCAACCGGTCTGTGCGTTTATCTCTCTCTACTGACAACATTAAATTAGTACAGTGAACTTTCCTTTTAACGGAAGTATGGACGTGAGTTCACCTGCTGCGTTGGGTGTGTCTGAGTCTGTTGCAATCAGAAGCTTCACATTCTCGGTCCTCAAGAGATAACAAAATTCCTCATTTCCAACGACTCTTCTGCTTGAATAGCCCTAGGTGTATCTGATTGCGTAGTGCTCATTAATTTCATGTTTTCCACGACTGCAGACGAACGCATTGTTGTGACTGAATCATATTCATTTGTGCTCATCCAGTCGCTTTAATAGTGCACGCAGGTCTGTGAGTGAAGGCTTATTTCGAAACTGCCAAAAAACATAAAGACTTTGGACAAAATGTATCTACTCTAAACTATAGTGATGTCGAATCTCAGTGCAGCGAAATCGTTAGCTTTTAGCTTAATAGATGATTTACGAAGCACAAGATGTCAGAAGCGGCAACGTTAATCCTATCTTTGATCTTTTACAAAATGCCAAGTTTTGGCGCACGAAAACATATGAATCACGAATTGCTTAAGCATTGAGCGCACTACTAGTGCTGTGTTTTCCCTCTCCATTCATCGCCGTATACCAAATCAGAGTATCTGTAAGCCACACCGTGAATCTATCCTCTCCACACTAGTTTGGTTCTGGCAAGCTAAGTAACCTGCTTTCCTGCGATCATTTCACTTCTCAGCACTACACCAGGTCACCTTGTGAATACGGGTGCGTCCGTGATATTGTTGCTGCTTTCGCTTTATTCGCGACTGGAATATTGTGTCTGCCAACGCCGGCCGCTCTCGTGATTTCAGCTTGTTGCACTTTGCGACGTGGTGAATATCGGAAGCGATTGCGTGTTTACGAGTAGTACAGCAATGCTGCTTAATGGTTTTTGAAACACTTCCACAGTCCTGTTGGACAGTATTCCATGTAGGTGGTAAAGAAAAGGACTTATTGCTAAAGCAGCTTAAGTTTTGAAGGTTGGAAGCGCTGGTCTGAAATCTATGCAGTCAGCTGTACGCAATGAAACTGCACATAATGGATGAATTAATTACAGGAAAAAATTAGCTGGGATGCCCACGCTTGGTTTACCTATGCCCTTTTCGTTGAGGCTCATGAGCCCGTGCCTGAGTCGATGAATCGAAAAGGCCACCTGTTGTGCGTTCATTGTGTCGATTGTCTAAGTAAGATGCTGGTCCATAGATGAGTCAAAATTAAGGTGCGATAAATCACACTGATAAGTAGCCGCAAAGGCACAAACTCTAGCAAATGTGCATTGGTTTATGATGAAAACGTAATTAACTCAAATAATTAGCTTCAATTTTTGGACCATCTTTTCCTTCTCTACTTGAATTTCTGTCACTGGTCGGCCATTATATCCCGTGCCCCTTGAGACAGGTAAGGAGATTCAAACGACGAATATGCATTCGCAGTGTGCTCGGACCTCCGCTGGCCTCAGCACACCTACCTTAACCTCACCTCCTTCGAACACACCACCCATTTTCTCATCTGCTCCTACGAGCTCATTGTCTGTCGGCGTCCTCTTTGTAAGTCCTGTTTATTGCTCCCTAGTCTCACTCTTCATCATGACGCGATTAAACAATTTATAGATTCGCAGCCTAGATCTGACGAGCGCAGGCTTAACTGGATCTAGTTAAACCACACTGCTTAGAATCAAAGCTCATTTTAGTATAGCCTAGCTTAGATTGTCCTTAGATATTTATTTCCATCTTTCATTCTAACACTTAATTTTGTAACGCATCGCCACGTCTCCTTAGGTCAATTACCCACCACTTATCCATTTGCCCTCAAGAGGGAAGGTCAACTCGTTGCTTCAATTCTGTAATTTTAGACTGGCCAAACTCCTGCCTGTCTGCTTCATTGCCTAATTCTTTAACTTCCTTGTACTGGATCCCTCCACTTGGTACTTTATGATTTTTGTTCCTAATGCAGACTTCCTTCCTTAATTGACTTGTGCACCTTCCACAATTTCACAGCGCCTGCTCACTTGCTCATGACTGTGTACATGTGTGCCTGTGTCATTGATCATTATTTGTATTAGCGACCATTTAGAGGGCAGCCTTAGTTATTACCACATGTACGGATTGATAAGCGTATGTGTTTTCAAGTGTATGTGAATGCAAAACCATATTTATCTCTTCACACATGTCCCTTTTGCGAATAAACTTACTAGTTCCACTCTACAATTCGTTAACACTCCACCACTCACTCACGAACCCACTTCACCACATTTAATGGCCTTTATTCCAGTGGTTCTTGTACTTCCTTTTTTGGACTGAAGTAGACATCTTGTGATAGGAAGAAGGAAGTAGCACAACGCCCCATAGGGATCCATCACATGAGGCGGCATTAGGTGGACAAGAGGCAAATGAGACAAATTAGGTAGCGTGGTACGTTAAACTAAAAAAAATCTTCCACAGCAAGTGAAAGCAGAACGTCTGCTTTGTCGTCAGTAATTTATTTTGCCTGCGTGAGCACGGAGCGAAGGGGTCCGTCAAGGAAGTCGCCGTGATGAAAAGGGCAGTGGGGGCGGCGAACCTGCCATTTGATGGTAGCGGAAGTCGCGAGCGCAGAGTTGAGCTGCCTCCTCTCTATGTTAGGATGAACTGCGTGGTTTCATTTTGCTTGATTCATTTTTGCCTCTAAGACGACAAATTTTGTTTTGGCATATTATCTCGTAATATCGCGGTTCCATTATTTAACATTGATTTATTAGCTAGTGTAAGTATTTGGCCTTCCTTGGTATTAGAGATGATATGAAACTTAAATTGGATAGAATTGCGCCCCTTTTTGAAGATTAGATTTCATGAAATATGTGAGTAGTTTAGCCTGTTCGGTTTCAGTTCGATTAAGTCAGATCTAGCCTTGCGTGCATTGCTACAATGATTTCGCAAAGAGACATGAATATCAAGCAAGTTGTTATCCACCAGTATTACGCCAGATGCTGCATTTATTTTGGCAATTGTAGGGGCATATTTGGAGCGGAAAAATTACGCCACACTACGCAGCATACGTAGTGCAGGATTTGAATGGGTGTTTTCGATGCGTATTCCCTATCCGATGCCTAGAACAATAGTTGTCTTGCATTCTGATTTGCAAAAGTGAGCATCGCTGTCCTTCGGCAGGTACAAAGCTACCTGGATGTTCAGCTAAAGGAGGCAAGGGTCAAAATGTTCACTGTAAGATGACACTATACAGTGTTGTGGTGCAGCATGCCTTGGTCCTTCCTTCTCACATATGCTCCTCATCTAAATCGGTTGTCCATTGTCCTAGACAGTTGGCTAGGAAGTAAATTCATTAAACTTATCTATAAAAGAACTAAATGTTTTATTTTGGGTCATCGAGAAAGGCTAGCCACAATTCTTTTTCTATGTGATTTGCACCGTTGAGCATGTGTGATATTATTGAATTGGCACACGCTACTAAGTAACGAGAAGGCAGAGAAACAGAGTAAGAAGAAGATCAGAGGCCAGTGGTATATGGAATCAGGAGGGAGACGCTGGCGAATGCCGGAATGGTAGGATCGACAATGCAAAGCATGATGAATAATAGCAGGCGATACAACACGTAGGAGAGCATGTCTGATGGCAAGCTTTGTGGCTGAACTCCTTGAATCTGACACGTGCAAATCAATTAGCGGCACGGCCGCGTGGTGTCGCTTAGTGCCATCTGGAGTGAGCTTTATACAGCATACCTGGTACCATCGTGTTTTCCTACCTTTGCCAAACTTTGTTTATCGAGGAGGTGGAAAAGAATGAGTAGCCGCCATTGCTAATGCGCTACAAATTAAATGTGGTGCTAATTCTAGTCTGCTTGTGCCCAACGTTTAGCGTCTGATGTTTCTTTCTGCAGCTAAACCCTTTTAGGCGCCTAGAAGCGCCTCAAGCAACACGGGGCGATTGCAGTGTAGCTAGCGAAGGTGTGTTTTGAGCCAACTTTTACTTTGCACCAGGAAGGTCAAAATGGGTGAATGCAATAAGTTCTAATGCATAGTAAGGCAGTAATCAGTACAACTTTGATTATTTTATTACACGGTATGGTTAAGCCTCATTTGAAAATGGCAAGTCAATGCAACAATAAAAACATACTTAAGGCAATATCACCATCACAGTTGTGATGGCAGGCATTCGTTAATCCCTTCAGCACACCACTGCTTAACAGGCCGAAGCCGAATCCTAGTCCCTGAAAACTAATAAAAATGGAAGACCGCATTGTCAGCCATTCTGCACTTTCGAATATTGCACGATGCTCACGTGTGGGATCACGATGACCCAGAATTAAGTAAACAATCAGGAAATCAGATATAGTTAGCAAAATTGATACCACATTAACATTCTACCTCTCGATAAAATTTGCTTAAATTCAATTCGACTCCTTACTCCTTCAAGGAATGTGTGCCATCGCTTCATATACGATTCACATACGTGACGATACAGGAATATTTCCTTTTAACCACATTATAACATTAAAGATACTGCTGGACAGGGCGTAAACTATTTTATTTGTGGAAAAGTGATAGGAATCAAGGGCAGTGCTTATGTCTTGCAAAAAACAAACGAAAAAATAATAGATATGGCAGCATTTTCATCCGATCATGAGTAAAGCATTCACTGAAAGGCACTCGGATGACATCTGTTTCACCAATGCATCTAGTGTGACCAACAAGGAAGCACAGGAGGAACGATCAGTGCAATTTGGAGCACAAATGTCGAATCAATTATTAAGACGCTACAAGCGATAAACAGGAATAATGGCACTTGTTGCACGTTCAAAACAAGAGACAGTAGGGGAGGGTAATGCACACCGTCGATAGGCTTCATCACCCCCATGGCATGCGGAGGCTTCTTCGCAGGCGCCAGTGTGAGCACAACCTCAGTGGTGGCTTCTTTATACCACTATTGGTGCGGCCATCCCCACAGTTGGCCACACGGCGGCCACCATTGCGGCTTCTGCTCACACGGCGCCCAATAGTGCGGCTTCTGTTCAGACCACAATGCCCACTTCCACGGATGCGAATATGGCCAACTTCCCCACTCCATTTCTTTCACTGTCACTGCTTTCTTTCGACTGATCTGCGTGCTGCGGTCTGTCGACTTATATATCAGTCGCCTTGTCCCTAATTGTCCCACGCGACCCTCGTGTTCATTGTACCTTTGGCTCTATTCACTTGTTTTACCACCGTATTGTCGTTACACAAAATAAATTCATCCAAAGTGATGACCCAAAAAAAATTGGCTTTTGGTTGCGATTTTAGAAAGCGATTGTAGTTCTCACTCATTTATACACGCTGCATTGATTAAAAAACTACTTCGTGATCCATCAAACAATGTCATCTTCAAGCAATCTGTGCACATACCTGTATGCGGTGTTGAGCACGACCAAATTTAAATCCGTTCGCATCAAGCGGTTCTGTCCTAGGCAATTAGCGCCTCTGTGCATCCACTATTGGAGGCCTTATATACATATTGCTGCTTGTAAAGAGCAAAATAATAAAGGCGATTGGTGATTGGTCTTGTACCGTTGCAGACCATTAGAATATTAGAAGCTGTTTTTTCAGTAAAGCCCTACTGCAGAGTAAGTTATTCAAAGCGCTGAGAATTTAGCGTTTCCGTAAACAGAAGTGCATCAGGCATTGCCAAGACTACTACAAATTTTCATAATGCCTTTTTATATCTATTGCATTACTTTAATAAATTTGAGGTGGGGTTGAGATTGGATGACAGTCCTGTTAACTAACTATCTGAATTGGCTTGTTTATCAATCTGTAAAGGTTTACCTCCACCTATCAGACAGCTCTACAACCCGTTTTACAAATGTGCAATATGTTCTTATTTGTGGTGTGTTTGTGTGTAACAGCATTGTTGAAGACTCAGTGCACTAGACTGTGGCATCTGAAATTTTGTTGACTTCCAAGCGCTCGATAGGTTAAAATTCAGCCGAGGCATGTCGGTGAATGACTTGACTAGAGCCAAATATACGAGCAAAAATGCAGCAAGTCTCAGTGGTATGAACAAATACTTGCGTGTGAAGGAAAAGTAACCAAGGGGTCGTGTGTGTAACTAGGACGTAATGCAGCCAAAACGAATCCCAGAACCGTTTTACTTGTGGTCGCACACATTTGTTTGTGTCATAAAGACCAATCGCTGCACAGTTGATGCTAATGGGATATTTCCTTTTAGCGTAATTATCACTGGAATATAAATGAAGTTGGCTTAGTGGTTTGGTACTGTTTGGTGCTACCCTGTACTCTACGAGCTCTACATTAGCAAGGCCAGTCGCTATTCATAAAAATTGCTGTCTTTTTATTAACTTCAACACTTAAGTGAAGAAATACTATGCAAAGTCAGCTGTTTGCAGTTCACAGGCTAGGCATCACCTAGCGTGAATATCACGAGAGCATTGTTAAAGATCGGCAAGCAGGAGTGCAGAGCTAAAGGTACAATGAGCACGAGGGTCACGTGGGAAAATTAGAAACAAGGTGACTGGTATATAAGCAGGCACACTTCGCCATACAGGCCAGTCCAAAGGAAGCAGAGACAGTGGAAGAGATGGAGTGGGGAAGTTGGCCATATTCGCATCCGTGGAAGTGGGCATTGTGGTCTGAACAGAAGCCGCACTATTGGTCGCCGTGTGAGTGGTCGTGTGAGCAGAAGCCACAATGGTGGTCGCCGTGTGGCCAGCCGTGGGGATGGTCGCAGCATTGGTGGTAAACAGCAACCACCACCGAGGTCGTGCCTACACCGACCTAGTTGGCGGTGTGCATGCCCTTTCCTACCTTTCTCTTGTTATGAACGTGAAACCAATTCTGTTATTTTTGTTTATCGCTTGTAACGGATTAATAAATATTTCGATATCTGTGCTCTAGCTTAAACCGGGTCTTACTTCTGTGTTTCATTGTTGGCTATTTAGGATGGACATCGTAACACTACTGTTCACGTGTAAAAGGCGCTATCAGTCTGCTTCCACAATAACTTGCGCAAACTAGAAACATAAGCAAGATTCTTGCTGTTGAGCTGTGCGGTAGGATAAACAGGCGCCTAACTCTTTGCGACCACACGAAATTCATAGGAAGCTACGCCAAGATGATTGGCTTAGGACTTCTAGTACCTTTTCTGATTCCTGGTTTCTTTCTTGTTGAATTAAGCAAAAAAGGAAATTTTGTGGTCATAAAAATTGTTGGAGTAAATGATTACAAAATTTTGTGTTTCTTTAAGTAATCTGCATCTTATCTTGTCGTGCAGATCAGTCACTCTCCAGATATAAATATGGACACCCTTTCCCTGCAGCATTTGCTTTTGTCAATTCATCTGACACGCTACGATCTATTTTGCTTTCCCTTCCCCAGTGTTTGATGCATACGCGGAACTTAAATACCACGTCGGACTTCTCTTCAAGTCACCTGTTGCCGCCTGCTACTGTTCGTGTTAGAATTATTATTTGTGTTCATTAAAAAACCGCGTAGAGCTTATTAATTGTTTTAGGCTAAACATGCTTCTACTGCGTGCACGTGGTAAACGCTATCAGTTGCAAGGAATTAAGGCAACAAGTTGTATCGTGAATGAGTAGAACCGTTGGTTTCTCATGATGTGCACTTGCCCAGAATAGCCCAAGTAGGCCAACCGAGTCAGGTTCTCTTAATGGCTCAGCGTACTTAGCAGGAGAGAGATAAATAGGTGCACGCCTAACATAAGCACATATCTTGTGCTGCGTTGCGCCAGCAGCTCATTCAAATCATTTTTGCATTCTGTGAATCTCCGCATTGCTAATATAGATCGCGATCAAGACAAGCATCCTATTAGTGAGCAGTAAAATGCACACAAACTGCTGACAACTTCCACAAGAGCAAAAAGTTTTCCAGCTTTGAATTCGATCTTTTACGTCAAGCAGCTGACATCAGGGAGCTAGCACAGATGCTGTGTAAAGTCACGCTCAAAGCATTACCTAACTTACTCGCATGGCCCACAACTCCGTGTGCAATGTGCAATGCACGTTAT
>JADWOT020000686.1:0-25000 GCA_036345935.2 Taenia hydatigena | reverse complement strand
CCTTACGGTTCATATGAAACAGTCAACTGTCTTCTTTTGATTTCCGTCATGGCAAAAAGAGGCGATCCTGACCACCCTATTCTTCCATTGCATGTAAACAGCAATGTATTTCTGAGCATAGTGAATTCCACACGTCGAACGACGGTATACGTTCAAGCGTTTCGCTACGACTTTCCTGAGCATGTCTATAACTTCTCTCCGGATGTTAATAAATTCATATTTTTTGGCAGTATATATGCGAGAAGCCTGCGTAGACGAAGAGCACAACATGCTACGATGGACTGCATTCTCTACATACTTGAGCTTTCTCAGTTTGCAAGGAACGGTTCCAATATTGTAGCCGAGCTGGATGCCATATTGATGACCTTGTCGCCTAATCAAACATTTGGAATTGTGATAATCGATGATGTGAAGCGAGAGGAGGAGAGTGGGATGGACCTCTTCATGCGGTATGCAGGGAAACTCGGTTTCGCGGATGGCTCCCCTCTGACAACCGCACCAATGAACTGGCGAATATGGCATGTGCAAGATAGTGGTAGTCACATCACAAAGCGCCGAGACATATTTGAGTGGGTTTGTCAGGATGTAATTTGGAGGAGAATGCAAGAGTCTACGCTTTGATTAGCTGCTACACCAGGATTAATAAAAGGTGTATTTTCTCTCAGAACGTCATTTTTGTCTACCTTGTGGTCGGGATTGTGGTCTTTGTCACTTAGACAAGGTTATCAATGACAGTTCTAGCATGGCCAACGCTTTGAAATTGATCAAGCGAAAAGCGGTAGATGTGTTTAATAACATAGTATGATTTGAACAATGTTGACAAGGTGATTTCTTTATGTTTTTCATAGTGAATTCTTGTTCCACTCCTGCTCATGTTCCTTCATCCCTTTGATTGATCGGGTTCCCGCCTCTTCATCAACTGCACCCGTCTTTTCTAGTGCCGATTTGAAGGTGATATTATAATCAAATTATTTGCACTCACAAATCTGGAAAAGCTTTGCGCTTTTCTACATTCACCTAGATTGACGTTTACCATTTATGCCTTTTCTCTGAGACTGAATGCCTCATTTCTAGGTCTCTTCTCCTGACCTAATTCGACAGCTCCCAAAATTTTTAATAAATTTGCAAGATTNACTGCGATCAAACCTTACCACCTTGTATCTTTCTGTGGCGCACTATATCTGTAAACGTGCCGCAACCTTTGAAGTAGAACGTGCAATTACTGTGGCGCAGGGGGTGATGGTGCATCTCAATCTAAGTTGTTACACTCTCTGTCACAGTCAGTACATTTGTATCTACTAGGAGCTTTCTTTTCGCCTTCCACAATAAAATAAAACAAGAACATAGCCCAATCCTCAGGAGAAGGAAAGTTATCTCAGACGAATAGAATAGTGCACTAGCACACAAACTTCCTCATGATGGTTATCTAATTTGTATAGCTTTATGCCAGAGCCGCGTATAGAACAATTCCATGAGGCATCCTAGCTGCGTCTCTCGGTCAGGTGTCAAGGGATTCTTAACAACATTCCCTCCAAACTTGCAAGTTATTTGGGTATCATTGTTCTTGAGCATCTTCTGATGCTAAATACGTGGTGATATGGGTGAAGAAATCGCTTCGGAAAGGATGAAAGCGAAAGCCACCCAATATCCAGAACATTTTTTCGATGCAGCTGATCCAGAGGCAGTGAGAAGCAGCGTCTTAATGATAGATCCCCTGCATTCCCACAATTATCACCGTTTCTGGAAGCCTTTCATTTGGATTGCGCTGTACATATCTTGGCTTTAATGATGGCACCGTTCAACTGGCAGCACCTCGTGCTGCAACAACAGTAGTCCTCTGGCAACGAAAATGGAAGTTTCCAATTCAGTCGAGTGAGGTTAAACTGCTTGCGTTATCAGACAGTTCGCCTAACGGCAGGGATTTCAGGTCATCCAAATGTTCTTTACTTTTGATTTAACATAAAGTCGAGCTCAGCCCTTCTCAATTTGACTGAGTGATTCCAAACCCTGTTTCCTTTTTGTTTGTCCTTTTTGAAATAAGTTCCTGATACACTGGTGGATATTCACAAATTCGTCTATGTTTTAGCCCTCATCTTTCCCATAGGCCCGTTAGACGTGAGCAAATGACAAGGAGTTCCAAAGGCTCTAACTTGTATGTCAATCGTTTCCCGCTAGATTTTGGTGCAATGAACTCACATTCTTGCTCTCCGTTTAGACAATTGATAGTGCGGGGCGTTTGTGGGCAAAGTATCGAACCAGAGGAAACGTTTTCATGTATTGGTTCAAATGCCTTAAAAATACCCGCATTCTCGGCTGATCGCAGTTTTGTTAGCCATGACGAATCCTTGAGTGCTTGGAAAGCGATGCGTGCCAGGAATATTAAGGGCTGAGCTGCAGTTAGGCATAATTTTTATGAGCTACTGCTCTAAACGACTATGGTAACACCTGCTAGTGTGCTTTTCTAAATATATTTATTTCTTGGCAATTGATCAGAACCAATGTGCCGCACAATTTGATGCTGGTTAGCAGACTGGTGATTGATTTTCATCTTTTTTAAATCCATATCAATTTCGTAAATTAGCATATTCGCCTTAGGGTAATCAAGCAATTGTATCTTAAGTATTCCAATCTGCTCCGGCTTTTTAAGTAAAATAAGTTCTTAGTTTTTTCGTGCTTTAGCACGAAGTCTTGTATGCCACCTATTTGCGTTTGCATGGGTGCCATCGGGTTATTTGGCTTTTGACCTCACCAAAGCTAAGTCCCAATTTTCCTATACCCCTGTTGTGTTGCATAACTATCGCCTTATGTGATTGCAGTGGATTCAGCGCAGCCTTACAGAGATTTGCACACCAAACACCACTACCAAGTTGGTCAGTGAAGGACGGCAATGGGTGCGGGTGTTGAGCCATGGCCTTAGGATTTTCTGCAAAGTTCCTGCTGAATCAGCCGAATTCGTCCATTCGTTGGCTCCCAGTGCAACAAGTTGTTGAAAAGGCGGATTTTAAGGGAACGACGATATGAACGGTTTGCGAAATACAAAAGCTGGAGGTACGAAGTCCTTTTCCTACCCATCCGCCATATTAGAAAAGGCAACGCTTCTGAATTCTGTGCCACTTCAATAAAATGGCTATTGACGTTTGTGTAAAGTACCTAGCCATCGCACCACAACAGATTTGCGGATCAAATACAGATAAGACGGCAATCACGTAAGGAAGAAACGCTTTTGTTATTGATGGTTGAATTCTAAGTAGATAATTAAACTGGTCCGAACAGTAGAATGATTCCGGTTACGCCGTAGCCAATCGAGATTCATGGGCTTGAGTTCGTCTTAATGCCTCTTGCCATGACTTGCCAAATATGTTCCTGCGATTAGTGGTGTATATAAGATCTTGTTCAGAGCAATATGTTCGCCAATTTACTGATGCAGTCACCATCAGAATGTCCTTTACAATGTCAAGTTGTTGGAAGACATGTATGAAGAACTCTATTCACTATTCCTCCCTCCCAATCACATCAACAATAATCTTTATGCTAAGCATCTGCTCAAGAGGAACGCGCACCAAGATACCTAGAATTTTCGTTTTAGTTATGGAGAGGTGATCTAGCAATACTAAATGCGTAAAAGAGAGTGCGAAGCAGCTTTCATGGCATCTTTGCTTGCTGAGACGCATGTACATGCGTATGACTCCGGATAACATCTTGATAAGCTCATTCAACTACTCTGCTGCGATTCCCAATGCGCCTACATCGTCTTGGATACACCATATTTGCCAACTTAATAACACTTTTACGAAAGGAGAGCCCTTTGCGTAGCCGGATTGCTACGTATGCTTAGCAGGAGACGAAGTTCGCCTTCTTTCATTCCTTCACACATCAATTATTGCCGCTCCCAGTGTTGAAGTAGACAATATGCTTGTCACTATGACCTTTAGCTCAGCTGAAAGCATACAACCATGCTTAGGAAGTGGTTAAAGCTCACAAATTTATGTAATCCACAAAAATTAATCTTATTTTTCTTGTAATGTTATCGTCTGTTCGCAATTAATGTGAACAGTTTTGCTTTATTTGCGAGTGCGATGGGAGAGGAAAGCCGCTGAAATGGCAAATAAGCAGGCATCCTAGCGTAATTTATGGTTTGATAGGCACAATTTACTATTCACACAAATAAGTAGTTGTGTATTGGCTGTGAATGAGTTGGATAGAAACAGTAACCCATATTGTCTAGGCGGAATCAAATAGAAGTCAGCTTGAATATGCAAATATAGCTTAAGGAGTTCGGATGGATAAAAATGAAGTTCGAAGCCCATCTGCTCAGAAAGATCTTTATTGGACCTTAAAACGCTTACGAAGCAGAATACGGAAATGGACTGATTCGTTTGCTGGTTTGATTCTACCTGGTCAAGGATAAATGCAGAGTTTCAGAACAGTGTCTTCTTCTAGAATGGAATCGCCACACACACATGGACCATGTCAGCGAATTCTTTCTTCAAGGTTAAAAGGCGTAAGAATGGAATTTCTCCTACAGTGTAGAAGTGAGTCAAAAGGAAGAAGGCTGATTAATAACCTAGCGTAAATTGTTTTTAGGAAGATTCTGAAGCATTCGTCTACTGATTCACATCAATTTTAGGTGCACATTAATGCTGCTCAAAATAAGCAACTAGCCAATTTAATGATATATCAGCCTTGCAGAATTTCCAGATTGAAAGTTTGCCTAAACAACTAAGATAGAAATCGCGTTTGATGACAAGAAACAACCTTTACCCTATGTATGTAGCCATCAAGTCAACAATCAGGGCAGAACACTTTCACTGAGGCACATGCCGTTGACAGCAGCAGATGCTGGACAGACTCAATTAAGACCTGATGCAAAAAATCTGTTACTATAGTCCCGACCCAACGTTTTGGAAGTCGAATCAGGAAATGCTAGCTTAATCGTTCACGACGAGGTGTTATATATCATCTGCAAATAAAATGTAGCCACTCTGTAAAATGCATTCAAATGGTGCTCTGAGTGTTGAGTAACTATCGTTATTCAGCTGCAAAGAAGATTTGTAGTCCCTTATGCATTCCTACTTTACTCACCCTGCGTGAGTGTAAAGGCCTCTGTCAGAAATCATGATATGGACTTGGAAGTGGGTTGCATTCATCCAGCATTCTAGAAATTCTCTTCGCCCAGTTTGCTTACACACTCAAGTCTAGGTGTTTTCTACGTTCCGTAGCTCATCATGCACAAAATGTTAAATAGCCTTTTTGTAGGTGAAACCGCATGATAAGAAGATAACAGATCTTTATCAAGATTTAGTTGAACAGTTATGCAGATACCTCAACGCTGTGGATATTGTCAATATTTGCACGGTGATTCCTAGCTGGAATTGGATTCTCCTTATAAAACGACCGTATTCATACATTAGCAAGTGGAAGTGGATTGACAAACGAGTCTGCACAACACTATATTCAGGTTCGCGGACCCCAACCCGCACAAGCATTCGCAAAGCTATTGAGCAACACTTTCACCAGATGCAGTTTGATCTCCAGTTATCGTCAATTCGAGCTCCTTACGGTTCATATGAAACAGTCAACTGTCTTCTTTTGATTTCCGTCATGGCAAAAAGAGGCGATCCTGACCACCCTATTCTTCCATTGCATGTAAACAGCAATGTATTTCTCAGCATAGTGAATTCCACACGTCGAACGACGGTATACGTTCAAGCGTTTCGCTACGACTTTCCTGAGCATGTCTATAATTTCTCTCCGGCCGTTAATAAATTCATATTTTTTGGCAGTATATATGCGAGAAGCCTGCGTAGACGAAGAGCACAACATGCTACGATGGACTGCATTCTCTACATACTTGAGCTTTCTCAGTTTGCAAGGAACGGTTCCAATATTGTAGCCGAGCTGGATGCCATATTGATGACCTTGTCGCCTAATCAAACATTTGGAATTGTGATAATCGATGATGTGAAGCGAGAGGAGGAGAGTGGGATGGACCTCTTCATGCGGTATGCAGGGAAACTCGGTTTCGCGGATGGCTCCCCTCTGACAACCGCACCAATGAACTGGCGAATATGGCATGTGCAAGATAGTGGTAGTCACATCACAAAGCGCCGAGATATATTTGAGTGGGTTTGTCAGGATGTAATTTGGAGGAAAATGCAAGAGTCTACGCTTTGATTAGCTGCTACACCAGGATTAATAAAAGGTGCATTTTCTCTCAGAACGTCATTTTTGTCTACCTTGTGGTCGGGATTGTGGTCTTTGTCACTTAGACAAGGTTATCAATGACAGTTCTAGCATGGCCAACGCTTTGAAATGGATCAAGCGAAAAGCGGAAGATGTGTTTAATAAAATAGTATGATTTGAACAATGTTGACGAGGTGATTTCTTTATGTTTTTCATAGTGAATTCTTGTTCCACTCCTGCTCATGTTCCTTCATCCCTTTAATTGATCGGGTTCCCGCCTCTTCATCAACTGCACCCGTCTTTTCTAGTGCCGATTTGAAGGTGATATTATAATCAAATTATTTGCACTCACAAATCTGGAAAAGCTTTGCGCTTTTCTACATTCACCTAGATTGACGTTTACCATTTATGCCTTTTCTCTGAGACTGAATGCCTCATTTCTAGGTCTCTTCTCCTGACCTAATTCGACAGCTCCCAAAATTTTTAATAAATTTGCAAGATTTCAGCACCAAAATGAAGCAAATTGGTGGAGTTTAACTATTTCGTCTAGTTTTGTGACTAATAGCCACCACCCTTATTCATATAACTCACAGAGTTGCTTATTTGTCCCCACGCGAAGGCGCAGCATTCCGTGTCTGAGCTACAAGAACCGGTAAGCGCCGCTATTGCTTTCATTGGTAATTCTGCGACCTGGTGTTTCATGAAGAACGCACAATTCCATGTGGGACAGTGTTCTGTTTCTCAGAATTCGTCCCTAAGTGATGAGGTCGGCTGCAGTGTGTAAGTGCATAGGCACAATGGCAAAACGAGATGATGCTTTGCTGTAAGTGACGCACAGATTACACACTACTCACAGGTTAAGCGCGGACCCAGTACAGTCAACAATGCAAGTTCGTGAAATGCTATTGCATTTAGCTGCCAAGTGCCAAGATGCTACGATATTTGTGCAATCACATTACCGCCCTGACGACTCCTTCCATATAGCCTAATCGTCACGCACTGATATGAGATATAAATGTTTGCTGATGCAGGGCGCTTTTGCAGTCGGTCATGCATAGAACAGAGCCGATGGAGAAGTTAGTAGACGATAACTCACTAGTTTGTGGACTGGCTGACCACTGTGGGTTTCTTTTCGCACTCACACCTTCCTTCATCACAATACAAGAGTCTCCAGCCCATTAAAGTCTATCTACGATAAGCCGATCAGTAGGAGTGACGAACTCACATCCCTGCCCGATCTAAGGAAAGAAGTGGTGGTGGACCCCTTGATGTTGTTTGGATATCCTGTGCCTGCATGTTTGCACGCACATCGGCATTGACATATGGTTGACGTCATGCTTACTTAGAAAATAATTGATCGTAGGCATAAGAAATTGACAAATAAGTGTCGCTAAAATGTGAGCTAGCCCTCTTTATCCAATTGAGTGGGAAAATGAGTATGTCTGCATATAATCCAGCAAGTTAGTTGCATTCAAAGGACGTGGTTTTGAAACATTTGTGAAAATGGCGTGTCACACAATGACACACGTTAGCAAGGTTCAGTTGCGGTTAGTGCTCTTTGCCTTATCTGTGAAGCCATCAAAGTGCACTTTGTGCGTCTTTTTTCTATTAGGCATGAAATAGTACTGCCGACATCAAGTCAAAAATCATTGAAAATGTCCAGAAGTCCTGAGATCCCAGAGCCCTCTCATTCCCATGTACACGAATTGTTGCAGGGTTATCCCACTACAGAATAGCGCACTAAAACTATCGCCGAATTGCTTGTAGTGTCATTCCACAACAAGCATAAGCATTCTACGGAACGAGATGTCATTGAGCGTTTGCGTCTTCGACTTCTAAGTGCTGCATTCGCTTCCAATGGTCATTGCCTCAATGACGGCGATAAAAATTGGAGTGCCCAACCCTTACTATGAGGCAATGCTAATTCAATCAGCACGGTTCTAGGGATCAATTGGTCCTGTTGCTATCGTTCGCAACGTAAAATACTATTCTTGACGTCATTTGTGGGCCAGAATTGTGAGCTTGCTTTAATGTTCTAAAAAAGGGAACAACCTTGTTACTTACGAAACTTGGCTAGTTGAAAACCTTTCTATTCGGTTGTTGTGCTGCCACATTGCAGTTGATATATGTGAGGCAGAAGAGGCGAGAAATTTATCACAGATTTGATTCTAGGTGAATTTCAGTTTGTATTGATGTGAGTGACCGAAGTAGCGCGGGAGAAGACTAATGGATTGTTCATAAAAGGGAGTTAGCAGAGAGAGTGGATTGCAGTTATCCTTTGCGATGCGCGTGTAGACACAAAAACCTCTAGCGACCTAGCAAATTGACTCATGTGCTAGTCTGCATGCCCAAAATTGCAAAACGAATGGTGGGAAGTAGTACAAATATTTTTTTATCATGGGATCAAAGCATGATTATGCATTTGTCTTGTTTAGAAGGGTGCATTCCATTCAATTACTAATTTTTAACCTTTGTCACGTTCCACGAAAACTGTCCCTGAGGTATCGCTCATTAACAGAAAGAATAAATCAAAATGAACTTCGCGGATCAGAGGCCTATAAGACCTAACAAGCTCATGCAAACTTTTACCGGGGCTGTTTTGCCCTAAAATGTGGCAAAAACGCGGCTTGATATATGTTGATAAGGGAGATCGGGCTGGGATACGAGGTTAAGAGGAAGAATGAAGTACGCTGGGCTAAGGTTGGAAGGCTGATACTCCGCCACAATGCCCCACTGCCACCTCCCTCTCAATCGTACCGATCACAGCTGCACAATAGTTGTTGCTAGCCAAAAGTACAGACAAATTTGTGATTTTCTAGAAATGTAACAGCGTGCGCAGCTCTAGTGACAAATCCTACCAACAAGTCCAAATCCTCGCATGCCTCAACAATACCATGCCGATATACTACAAACCATTATATTATGCTGCCGAAGTTGTAACTGACTTACTAGCATTATTTTGAAGCAATTTTTACTCAGCCACGTAGAATAAGAGCTTGTATGATTGACTTCACAAATAAAAACAGTCTTTTCCTTATCAATTAAACTTATAAACCCAATCACCTCTGTAATGCATGGATAAAATGCCCGTTACATAATTTGGAAGGGGTAACGAGCGCAGACATCGCTCTACCAAACATTGGCCGTCTCCACCAAGGCTTCATGCGTAAATTCAATACCTTCAACATTAAAACTATGGCCTTTATCTAAAGGCGGTCCTTTTCCTCGCGATCACTGCAACTGTTGCCCACCATGTTGAATAACGTCGATTGATTTCTGAACTGGTCTGCCTCCATCACACACCGCACACATACGTATATTTCACTACTGCTGCTTCAAATCAGGTATCATGTTTCTGCTTGCACAATTTGATCGTTAAGTCGTGCCAAAATTGTCAATAAAAGTTAACAAAATCGTAAAATTGTTCCTGTTATATCGCCACTTGTTCTCAATGAAAGTGCTATCTGCCATGGAAACAAACAATAGTCCTTCCAGACTTTTAATCTATAAAAAACATTCAAAATTTTCCATAAATGAAATTCTTTATTGAATGTCTCTTTATAGGAAGTGTTTTCGATGCCCTACAATTAACCTGTGGAATCGCACCAGCCACTAATTTTGCAAAATCTATGAAAACGAGCCTTTTATGGATAATTCCATTGCCAATGTGCGGTCAGGCTGTCATAGTATGTCGGCGCAACCATTTCGCCGTAGCTACTCCTTCCATGTGGATATTGTAAATAGTGCAACAATTAAGGTTGCAGATAAGTCTCAGCGGATGCATGCAAAGTGCATGAGGTTTCCTAGCCTGGTCAGAATAACAGACATCAATCAGAGTTTTTATCTGTCATCGCTATATGCCAGCAGCAGCATCTTTTGTCATTAGTAGTGCGTTGAAAAATAGCCAATGTCAGCGGATCACTAATCAACCAACCAAAATGGAAGCCAACGGAGGCTTTGCAATGGGTTACTTTATGACAAGGATTGACGAAGTATCACCAGTTTAACCGATTGCTAAGCTTTGCTTAAACACGCTTTCTTATAATCATCTCAACATTTACCTTCTCTACGACAGAGACAGTGCCACGATTCTTCTGATTTAAGAGGTTTAGTCACTCTATTATTATAATCGAGAATTCTTTGGCAGCAATAAGCACTTGGAAATGACCGATAAGGCCATTACAGTGTGTTGTGTGCTTATTTTACGCATGTAATCACGTAGTAAATAATCGAGTGCCTCTGCTTTACCTTAAATGTCTTTTAGATAATTTACCGCACTCGGGATTCTTATTATCAGAAGCCAGGGACGCTGTCACATTTGGAAGTTGCTAAGGCTGTAATAGCAACTTTGGTAATTTACTGCACATGCGGTCACTCTTTCGTAGGCAAATTGGTTATCCTCCTTAACTCAACTAAAGGTCAGCAATTGACCATGTGTTTAAATGCTTTTCCATCATCGTGATGCTTAGGCATGGATTAGCAGCCCATTATTCATGACAACTGCAGCATTTGCAAAGTCCAGGTACGTCATCAGGCATCCATCGGCAATGCTAGCTTCTTGATTGGTGATGTAATAATTGCATTTTAATTCATAAAATTTGTATTGTGTGCACATGTTACATTGATAGACTCTTAAAGATCTAAACGGAACGCCTGAACACGCGAAACAAGAATCTAATTTGTGTGTGAAGCCTATTTGTTGATACACTGAACGACACACTGGATGCTCAAAATCCCCAAATCAGTTGGTTTTGGGTATCACAAGAGTAATGTTGAACTGATTAAAATTCGTTTATCGATGATGTGTTAAGGATACTGGCTTTAACAGTCCTAGAGCTATCTCACCTCAAAGCGCTGAAAGTTGGAATGCAGGCCCATGCCTGCATGGTGGTAAGTATACTTTGCTGTGACCAGCACTAAAGTCACTGACAAAACTTTTTGATTTTAAATAATTTTACCAGATATACACCTCTGCAACTATGCAAATGATCGATTTGCTGAAGCGGTCAGTTCCAATATTCCTTTTCAAAATCGTATGAGATCGTTCTTTAAATGAGGTCATGTCTTGTCAAATGTTTATGGAAAAAAAATCAAGCAGTTGCAAGGAACGCCTTCGGGTAGTTGTTTGCTATAGTTATTCCATTCATCTTTTTAAAGGCTTTGTATCGACTTCATTTTAACACCAGTAGCAATTATTTTCTTTGCTAAACTTGCTTTTATTGCAACTATGAATATCGTCATCACGGAGTGGTAGGGAAGGAATGACGTTCGCACTCATTACATTTGTGTAGGTCCACGAAATTTGCAAATGTATGTCAAAACTTTGCTTTTTTAGATTAATTGATTCATTTAATTCAATTTCTAAAAGCCATGCACGTTTGGGGTATACCATACATTTTAATGACCTGCGTTAATTACAGGTATCGTTATTGCCAAAAAAATCGCCGTCACGCATTAGCACCAACGAAGCCGACCAGCTTCTTATAAAGCGGTTACAGGTCTAATGGGTAGATATTAGAGACTGTCCAATGCAGTCGCTAAGTAATTTTGAACCAGATGAAGCGGTTTGAGATTTAATTGAAGTAAGACAGGGCACTTTATTGTTTTTTTTTTATAATAAAGCAGAATGAATGTTTTTTTACGCTGTTCAGTGGTGCATCTTTTTTAAATGTATCAGAAAAACTTTAGTACTGAAGACACACGTTATTTGTAACAGAGTCCCTGTTATACTACTTATAACGAAAATCATTATTGTCCGACTAACTGCTTTGGAAATCCAGAGCTTAAATCCGAAGTCGTTTGCTAGAATGTTGAGCATAATAACTTAGTAGGAACAACAAATTACTTCCTAATTTACCTGTAGGAACACAAACTTTATTTGCTACATTTCTTGTCTTTCATCTCTTAAGCTATTGCTATAGACATAGCAATACATTTTACTCTGCATTTTATGTTATGTTTCGATAAATATGCAGCCTAACGAACAGCAGATTGTATGGTTAACATTGGTAAATTGCAATGGAATATATGAGCCTAACAAGAAGCAAAACAGTGTCCTCAATACAAACAGCCTTTTGATTGAGTTCCAATCCGTAAGCATGCTATTTCGAAAGTGGAATCGCAATGCAATGGTTAACTTACTGTTTCATAGCGCAATGAGGATAACGCTACTATGTCGTCGTTGATAGTAAAAAGCGAGAGAGACTGCAGGTAGCATATTCCCATTAAGGTGCACCCAGTGGCATATCAACCTTCATTGGCTAGTCTCATCTCCTTAATTCTCGTTGAGGAACGCATATTTAATGTTGTGAAAGACACTGGAAAAGGAAAAAAGCAGTTCAAGAAACAAACTCCTTCTTCCACTTTGCTTTGTTTAAATTATGATTGTCATGTAGACGACAATTTCCTAAGCAGGCGAGAGAAGAGCATATTTGCTTTCATTGTATGGTCTTTACGTCCTGCTGTTTAGGAAAAGGGGACAAAATTTTGTCTGCCAACGCCAATTGAATGCTGATAGGGACTCATTAGCAACACCTAAGCTACCCGTATGTCAAGCTAGCATTGATGGCAGAAGTTTATGAAATCAAACACATGGGTGTTATTAACATTAATAGACCCTGATTCACCGGTTATGATCAGATAACAAACTTTAACCTGCAAGGACTGAAACAGGAATAAATAAGGAGCTACAAAATCACCAGAATGCTGTATCAATCGAAGCAAGGAAGGTGTAAGGAAAAAGAGCGACAATTCTTTCAGTCATTTCTAAGGTCCAATTTACAGGGATTAAGCGTTTTTTCCTAATTCAACTCCTTTATTTGCAAATAACGCGGTCTAATGAGCATTTAAAAACTTTTCAAAGCATAGCAGTGGAAGCCAAAAACGGGCAAAGTCAATCTTTTGGGGTAAGTTGAATACTAGTTAGACTCTAAGAAAACACGCTTCTAATAGACCAATCACATGCGTGCCTATTATTCTCGCCCTTGCACGACCATGCGCGTACTAACGCTCTTTAACAACAGAACCGAATGGTCTCAGCCCTATATTCAGTGCCATTGTTGTACGCATTTAATTTGCCTTTCCTTAATCAAACTTTATCTCACTCATCCTTAAAATCGTCCATTACATCAACAGATCGGCACTCCCGAAAATAAGACTGAATAGGTAATCCCTACCTTTACGGTGGACAGGAGAATCGTTTACTCCTCGTCTTATTAATCCTCTCACTTGGCCTGTTTAGGTGCTGATACAGGACAAGATGGTGTTGATCCCCAGTGACACCACCAATGCTGCTGAAGTCAACGCTTCTCGCGGCAACACATCAACAACCTTGTCTTTCGATTGTTACATGATTGAGAACCCGCTTTTGCATGGAATCAGCCCGGCTTCATACACTGTAACAAACTTTGGCATTGATGAATGCAAAAATAAACAGGTAGAAATAAGTATGTAACTTTATTCGTAACCGATTCGACTACAAGCTGCGCACAAACCAAATTAGCCGAGTGACATCGCGTCTGTCATCCCACTTCTGTATTCTGTTTCTTTGTAACGGAGTTGGTACCTCAAATAAGGTCTTATACCAGCGCATTTATGTGACGGCTAGAAGCTTACCTTGATTGTCAACTTTTTTTTCTTAAGTAGAATTTTCTTGATGAGCACAATATGATGCCTTACTTATTTGTTGCGCTGCACCATTCCATCCCTCTATTGCTTAACTCATCCGGCTACAATTTTCCCACACACACACACACACCAACACAATCCTCTTTTTGGAAGGACCGTAAAAGCAAGGGTGACTAAAGGTACTGATTCTATTTTCATCCCACTTCATCGCTGAATATGATGCATAAAATCACTGAGTACCACATCCTCTTCCTTCATTGCCTCCTTCGCTGCGCTTTGCGTCTCTTGCTGGAAAGGTCAATCAGGCAGATAGCGCATACCACTGCGAATGCGACGAAAATTTTGGTCGTGCCTGGACTCTCTTGCATTATGTGCGTATATTTATATACAATAAACCAGAACTGATTTTGTCTTGCGAAAGTCTTAGCTACTCCGCCATCATAATGCAATGGGATATCTCGCTTCATTACGACAGAGATTAGACTTAATCTATTAGCACCAAAAGTCAGAGACGGAAGGGATCGTAGCACTTGCACGGTCCAATGTCTGAACGAACAAATTTTACACTGCTGCTACTATGCAAATACCTCTCGTGTTATTAACGATGTATGCGGGGATGCCTAAAGTAGACTATGGATAAAAAGCTGAAAGAGAATCAGAGGTATTTTACAGTAGTTTGTTAAAAGGACAATGTCACAGGGGGAGCATCGCTTCTTACCTTGGATGTTTGAGGTACATCCAAAATAAAAGGGATGTAGATGGTGAAAACCACTAACGGCCATATAGCGTTAATAGCCACAGCAATTATCATGACCGTTGCCCCAAAATATGGATGGAAGCCGTGAGGAAGCATAACGGTCAAACCATCGTCATAGTAACTAAACAAATAAGCACTCATTTTAATTAAATATCTACTTCGCCTCTTGAGTTTTCATCACTTTCTGTTTACTCACTTGCTAATCATCTCCTGCATACACTTAGCCATGCAATTACTCGTTATACTCTCCTATTTATGCACTACTCTAACTGTCATTTGTGTAACTCGATTCTAGCCTTCAAGCACAATCCGCCTTCATTCCTGAATGCCACATCTTAATTCATTCTACGTACCTTATGCTAATTCGTCAAGCGCTTTTGAAAATCTGCTGATTCTGCTACTTGGCTGCCCCACATTAAGTCCTAATTGTCAAGGACTATGTCAACGTCATATCAGCCATATACTAGCCACACCGATTATTGGAAATCCGCTTTTCTCACCATTACTGAAATACTATTGACTTGGGAGGCAGCGTAATTCGCTTACTTGTTTCCTACACTAACTGCGTCTTCTGTCTAAGCTCACTGCCATACGACTTTGTTTTTCTGTCTGTCAGGCGACCTATGGAGGCAGCATGGGTGACACTGTTCACGCAGTGTCTTATTATTCGTCGCCACTATTTAAAATGATGTGTTTGTGATAATCAGTCTACTAAAATGATGCTTTATGAGACTGCCAAGGCTACTAATAATTGTTAGACCTCAGAACCTTCTGTTCGAAGCGTCTACTATCTTTTCGTTCACACAGTCATTAGCATGTGCATCTTCTGGTGGTACGTATGCAATAATAAGCATGAGAATATCGAGACAATTGAACTCTCAATCCGCCGAGTTGGCTGATGAGATTGTCCTTTTGGATGCTGTTTGAAAGAGTATGTGAGGAACCTCTCGTGCACCTGAGTTGTGTCAGCATCATCACCCAGTGAAATTGTGCAGAAACACGGTATCCAATGCAGCTCCACTCAGGTTAGCTGTAACTTGCCGCTAAGACAAGGTGCCTGCATTGCCATGCTTCATTCTTGTCTCGCTTGCAGTCAATAGTGATAGCCTGTGGTCTCACGATTCTTCTCTTCATGTCGACTTCGCCTCCATTTCCCATGTGCCCCTATTTTACTCCCTGCGTGTGTGTCTTTGATTTGGCTAAAATGCAAAATGCGGTTCATTTACTAATTGGATTTAAATTAGGGCACTCATTCCCTTCAACACTTACATCTACTGATTTATCTGGCTCTTTACGATCTATTTTGTGTCCCTTCTTACATTGTTGTATGCATAAGTGGAACAAAATAACATGTCGTACTTGTCTTCAAGTCATTTGCTGCCGTCCGTCATAAACCATGTTGGATTTATTGAATCATTGCATGTGTGAAGCTTAAATGTTTTATGAAAAACCGACATCATACCATTAACTGCTATTTGCATTAGATCAGGCCTTCAGTGTATTGTACATTTACCAGTGAAATTACATTAAAAGCACATAAAATTCATCAATTCTTTCAGGCTAAAAAAAGCTAATATAGCATTGGCATGGTAAGCGCAATCAATCGCAGGGAATTAAAGTAACTAGACACATCGCAAATGAAGAGGTTAATGATGCGCTTAGGAGTTACTACAATTCCGTTATTCTAGCTAACATGAATTCCGCTAAAGCATTTGTGGTGGGGTTTATTCATTTGGTCCTTGCTGTGTTGGAGCCACGCGCTTGAACACGGCTCGAACCAACAATACACTTTCAAATTTCCATCAACTTATTTTTCTCGAAAGAGAGAATGCCCAACTTCTAACCCAAAATAACACCTGTCAAGTGTCATCGTAGTGATAATAAACAAGCCCTTGTGGCTTATTTTTTGCAGGGATGTAACTGACTTATCAACGGCAAATCCAAAAAGCCAGTTCTCAAGAAGGCGCACAGATCTGGAGCCCAGTACTGATTTCAGACGCTCAGGTAGAAGTCGTTTCTCCAATACAATTTGTTTTCATGCTTTTACGCCACACAAATCAACAATTATATCGTAGAGCTTAATTAGGGCTGTTAGAGTTGTGCCATCTCCAAAGCAAACGAATTTGTCTGTTGCTAGTTGTGAGACCTAAGGGAGGTGAGCCAAGGGAGTTATACAATTTAAATGTGAGATTAGAATTGGATTACTCTACCGCACATGTCTACTCTGACATTCACGGTGTAAATAATGAAGAGCTAAGCCCTGTTTTTAATTGAGTGCCGCTTCGCAAGCTATCGAGTTGCGATCGGGCTGTTGCAGCCTAGAATGCATCAATTATTGTCCAGCAGGTCTTCGATACTTGTCGTTGAATTAAAGTGTAGGACTAGTGCAAGACTGATCATAACCCCATAATAGGGCAAGAGAAGATTGCTCTTTCATTCCAGGTTCTCGTAACGTCAGTCGTTCCAAGCGGCTGCATTCCTTCCATTCTTGCCTAGCATTTTATGCATTTATGAAGAGCAGAAAGTTCACAGAGTGCTCTTATTTGAGCCCCCAAATCACTTGTGCCAACACAAAAATGAGCTAAAGAATTAATGACAAAATTATTTATCCTTGGCGGATGTTACATGGCATATAGTTTTGAAAGGTTGTTGTCCAAAATTCCGATTGTTACACTATCTCATTACTGCCGTATTACTGGCATGTACAAATTTTGTGTGAAGACGTATGGAAAGAAAATGCATTTATTTCGCAAGGAATGCTTTTATTATGAGCTGGTCTCATTGCATAGTACTCAAATTTGTGCAGGGTAATGGGGAAGAGAGTACTCGGATCGCAATCGTCTCCTTTCAGTACATCACCTCAAATGCGATTTGCTCTTTATGCGACCAAGCTATTTAACGGGAAAGTCGAACAAAATGACACAAACTATCTGGACGTCCTTGCATACTCTGATGATTAAGACAACGTGATTGATATCACACGATTACTGTGATCCACAATGGCGTTGTTTATGCGTCCGATCTCTAAAATGGCGAGATACAAAGCTAGGAGTGGCACGAAGATGAAAGATGATGTGGTAAGGGTACAGGACGAAAAGAGGATCAGGGTCGAAGAAAACAAAGCAGGAGGGAGACAGTGACGAACAGCGAAATAGTAAGAGCGACACTGCAAAGTAGGATGGATAGAAAAGGACGATAGAACGCGTTGAAGAGCATCCCGATGGCATGTTGTGTGACTAACCTCTCCGAGTTTGATGCGCGCGAATTTGTTAGGGGCACGTGTCGCGTGGCGTCTCTCAGTGCTGCCTGGTGTGAGCTTAGGACAGCAATTTCTGCACGTGGTTTCGTAGGAGCAGACAGCACTTGCCGTTACATCTTCATACATAGGTCATAGTTTATGCGAAGGAGGTAGAAAAGAATGAGAAGAGCCAATGATACTAATGCACTCCATTCAAGTGCGCTGCCAATTGCAGACTGCTTCTACCCGACGTTTTGCGCCTGATATTTCTTTTTACGTCTGCAGCCTAATAAGCATTTTGAAACAGTTCAAGCAGCTCGAGGTAGAGTTGAGTAAAGGAATTGTTGACCCACTCATAGCGATCGCAGTAGAGCTAGCAAAGGCGTATTTTGGGCTAGGTGTTGACTTTTGTCAAAAGGGCAGTAGAGATAGTCATAATGGTTTCTAATGCATTAAAAAGGCAGTAATTTGCACGAAATTAATCGTTCAATAATACGATATGGCTAAGTCTCGTATAAAAACTGCAGGCAAGTGCACCAGTAAATACATACTCAAGGCAATATCGCTGTCAAGCTTGTGATGACAGACATTCATTAATCAATCTAGCAGGTTGCTAGATTGATGGGAGGAGGCCAAATCCTTATCCCTGAAATTTCACTGCACGGTTATTTGTTCAGCACTTTCAAATATCGCATAATGTACACATGTAGGATCAAGATGAGATAAAGGATGAAATTGACTTGAACCATCAAAAAAATGAAGCTGAAAATGAGGAGTTAGGATTTGGTTAACAAAATTTGTATCGCATTAATTTCTGCAAATGGTTCAATTATGATTGTTTTTATAACACCTTTCTTACGCTTTCAACGAATGTGTGCCTATTCTTCATGTAAAAATCACACAAATGGCGAGACAGGAATATATTCGTTCGATTGTACTCACATGGCACACTCCTTGTGACATGCATTGACTTGCAGCTTATGCTAAATGCGACTCTAGCAAATCGCCGCGTAAAGTTAGTGATATAATGCTATTCTAAATGTAAGCAAATTCAAAGCGTCAAATTGGCGTCAATCTTTCTTTGAGTGAGGAATGCATCGATGTCTACGAACATAGGGTTGATGTGTGGGCGGATCCATCAATAACCACCCTGGACGAGTCAGAACCGATGCGTATGCTTAAAAGCATATTCATTTCAAAACCTAACTGACGGTAGCTTCCTAAAAGTAATTTGGACTCGTCTTCTTGCCTGACTGCTAGATAGGTACTTCAAGTCGGAGTGGAAGCAGTTGTGACTTTAGATAGTGAAGGCATAGAGGGCAGTTAAATAGCCAGCGATACAATCGAAACTTCTCTTCCGAAAGCCAAGCAGAGAGGTGACGCATGTACAGCAGCATTTTATTCCTAAATGTTCTCAAATTTACAGGTCTGCTATTTGTTGCTTTATACATTGCATGCAGATGCGTTGGATTAAGACTTAAAGAATAAATCTAGAAATTAACCGAACATATTCACCATCCCAAACAGCAGCTTAACCAATGAATTCGGTCACAGGAATTGCCATGCCTCAAGGCTGAATGCTATTTACTGAGGGCACGACTCTTGTAAGACGCTCTGGATGCTACTCGACATCACTCGCTAAGTTCTGGTATCGAGGGGCAGGAAGTATTAAGAGAGCGGTCAATGTGGTAATGACGCGGACATCGCTTCTGGCTTAAGGTGGATTTGTCCAGTGACGGTTTTTACTACCTAGCCAACTGACCAAAAGTTGTTCATATTTGGCGCATTTATTCGCTTTGTGAGAATGTGAACGCATAAAATACAAAAAACCTAGACACGAATAAGTTTATTTTCTAATATATACAAAAGCAGCAAGCAAATATCAACAAATGCATACGAATAGGTCGCGGACACACACGCAAGGAGCTAAGCAACTCGGAAATGATGGTTTATTAAGACTATCTGACAATCCTAGCAGCCCATTTTTGATGATTTTTAGCTAGTAGGATCTGCAGGTCTTTTAGGCACTGAGCGATTCAACGCATCTCGAGCTGTCAGGAGTAAAGGTACGCCGACAGTGCCGGTGAGATTGCTTCCAAAATTTGAAATGACAAATCGCAGACTACAAAACTTGGGGGAACCCTGGAGCATTTCTGTGCCGGATGGGAGGCAGAAACTGCAGATTCAGCATTTCATATGTTTGAATACCCTCACCACTAACTACTGCTGCGATTTAAAGGTCCATGTGAGCAGTTAATCAAGGGCATGGCTGTAGGCAGGCCTGACTAAGCTGCCGCCAATTAGGATTGCAAGTGCGTGCGTCTCTTTCATCGTGCGCTTCGGTTCTGACTCTTCCGCAACGGTCGATCGACGGCGACAAAGTTAGTTAATTCTCAGACCTATGAATCTACTGGGAAAATAATAAGCACTATGTGTGTATGTATACGAAATTAACAAACATGCACGTGCAGCCATTCCGTTGACTCTTCGCACGAAACATCGCAAATGCTGCGATTCAATCCTTTGGCCAACAAAGATGGGTTGCCTTACTTCTTGATGCTCAATATGTCGAATTCAGATGCAATGATATGGAATGAAACTATAGTAATTTTGCGATAATTTGCTGCACATGAGAAGATGGTTACACACCACTATACGAGGCGCCTAAATCGTAGAAGCAGCATCAAATTATTGCCACAGTCTATTACATCCTTTCGTACCACGTGTTATATTTTGATTAATTGAATAAGGGTCAACGCAATTCAGGTCAGTTTGTCAGAAGTTCAAATCACCTGCTTCATTTCATCAGAAGCAATGCGGCAAGAAACATATGCATGATAAGGCGCGAAGACGAGCAACGAAACCTGACACAAGTCTATACTTTGTAACAGACTTTGTCAAGGCTTAGAAAAATACCGCTGCAAATTATTGAGAAGCACATTTTGGTAGAAAATAGCCCATATGTACTCAATCACTGCAATAACATTGTTTTAAATAGCACCGCGCCAATTGGCAAGATTCATATGGTGGCGTATGGTCCACATTCACCCGCTGCGTTAGATTGAAGGTGTCCGCCATTTAGTAGTCAACATTCTGCTGTAATGCAAATCTAATGAACCAGTGCGCCACTTTAGCAAACCACTGAGATTCCCAATTAAAGATCTAAGTAGAGTGCTGGCACGTCACGACGGCAACATTGCTCGTTGCTCTCAACGCAGAGGTCATTCACTCTGGTGAAGGCCGAGATAGATTCGTGGTCAAGCGCATTTAACACGCCGATTTCGTAAAAATTTGCGTATTTATAACCAATTTTTTGATTCCAAAACCGGTGATGATGGCCCGACAAATGTTGGGTGAGATAAAATTTTGCTGTTCCTGGAACGGAGGCATGGAAACCCACACCTTAGACGTAAGCTCATTTTCTGGTTAATTTAAAACTTGCTTAGTCTCATCTACAGTTTTATTATGATGATCGCATCACTCAGCGTGAACATGTCTGTTGCGCTAATCAAGCATTTTCCAAAACCGAAATAACTTGCGCAATCAAAATGGAGAGAAAAACTTGCTAGGTGTGCAACAGTGGAATTAATTACAGCAGGTGTGATGTCATCACGGTTAAATTTATGTGCACCGTAGGCAGCCGTGAGTGTAATGTAATAATGACGATTCGGGTCGCCGTAACCACCAGTCCACATTGCACTGTTCACTATTTGAATGAACAACTTGCAGTAGAGTCACGCAAGCGGCAAATAATCCCTCTGGTTTTAACCTCGACTGCTACAAAATGAAGCATAGCACAGCAAGTCACAATGCAACACAATAAGACAGCGGTCATTCTCAAAGAACTACAGTTCTGATTTCATCAAAAATAGGCCTTCAACACTAGTTAAGTGAATTTGTTAAGAAAATTCGTGTCTCTAATGCCACATTAAATCTATTATGCTATGCATTAATGCTACACATGCTAGTTGGCATCATTAAGCGATCTCTTGGGTATTTACTTTGCGTTGTGCACGCGAAATCACGGACACTCGACATTGCCAAAAAAATACAACAGATTTTTCCCAATTTAGCAACTCGTTATGGCCAGTAATGCTAAAAATTTTGGAATTTACCAGATTACCAGGAGTGAGAATTTTTCTGCTAAGATCTTTACTTTCACCCTTAGCCAGCATGAGGTCGCGAAGCATGTCACAGGAAGTCTTGAACCTTAGTAACTAAGCAGTGGGTGCTTGAATTGTATGAGTGTTTTTAGACCTCATACGCCAACAGTTGCTTTGTGTTCCAGTGTAGATCAAGGTGAATCTCCGATCCTCACTCATTTAGATATTTTTATCTGAAGCAAATGAATACTCCACATTTTGTGGAGACAGCTTTGTCATCCATTACTTATCTAAAGCCAAACAACCCACTGATCCGAATAGCATCCAAATAGCGCTTATTTTGCCGTCGTTTAATGGCATTGGTTCTTTCCTCAAAGCCTCGGCATTGCGAGCATACACAAGGTGGACCAGTTTTAGAAGCAAGAGCGGTGTTCCTAATTGACTGTCAATAATAAAATGCAACCAACCTTTCCCAGGTAACTCTTGCAGTATGGTGTACTCTTCTCCTGCGCCACCAATCCAATTTTCGCATTCCACTATCTAAAAGAGCATTATCATGATTGCTTTGTGCAAGACCTCTTAGAATTGGTGTACCGGTGATTAGAATCACAATCTCTTGGCGACATTCTATTGCCACCCTACACCCTTTAAAGCTAAGGCAGAACAAATTGTTGTTGACAAAATGCAATGAGTTGCACAGAATGATCATGCTTATGCAAAATGCCAAAACGAGTTCAGGGGCAAGTAATCAAACCGAAGCATAGGTGGAAATGCCAACGCTTGCATAACACCACATCTGATTCAGGACCAACACTGACGCACTTTGAATGATGGCAAATAATTATCGTTCATTATAACAATGGGCATGAGATAGGAAGACCATGGTTACCTGCTATTTGAGAATAGGAAGCAATTTCTGGTGGCGTATGCGGAGACCATTTATAAGGAAACAGCATTAGACAGCGCCTAAAAGACAAGGTGACTGTCATTTACGCTCCATCTGCATGTTTGCTTGGGATAAGAAGTATTTGACGAAAACAGGATCCCCTTACCAAATCGATCTCTATCTAAAGACACTGTAGGAGGAGATAAACTGCAAAGCTGCCTAACGCGCCTGACGCTAAAAGTTTAATATCCTTCTAAAAGTACTTAGTTGCTGCAACGCACCAGAATAAATCAGTACATAAATCAACTACATTGCAATCCTGAAACACACGTGCATATATGAAGACCACGCCCAGATCACTACACGAGTAACATCGGGAATATTCGCTTCATGACCAAATATTTTACTAAAATACAGCTGGTAAATGAAGCAAATAGTCCTGCATCAAACAGAAACCGATCATGAATTAATTATGCTGGTAACAAATTTGCAACATATACGTAGCATAGAATTTCGGATTCCTTAAGCCGACGAAGGTAGTACTGCCATTTAAAAGTACAGGACCAGAGGACAAGTCGTATTTGCCACGTGTCCGTCCAAATAGGTATTTCTAATAATCTCCTTTTCATGGAGTGCTTGTATTCAGTTTCATGTATTTGCCAAAGCATTTACAGGCGTTAATAATATGGGGCAAAATAATAGAATCGATGTGCTATACAATTAGAAAGCACCAAAATTTTTCTTTCCAAGTCATCACAGATTGTATCCAACAAAACTTTTTACTGTGTTTCTCTTTCTAAATACGAAGTTACAGTACACACAACCATCATTTGCTAAGAAGCGTAGATAGGGACTCAGTAAGGAAAAGCATACATTTGCGGACTCCATCCTGCCAAGCAATGACAGACATGGAAGGTTATGTCTGTGTTTTGAATTAAAATTTACTTTCATAAAATACACTCTTCTTCCAAAATACGCGCCTATTCATTAGGCAACAGTTTTTGGTTTTTTATTATCATTAAACGACCAATGTGGTGCTCGTTCTATCATGCGGTTGTAGGTAAAACTTGTTTGACTGTGCTTCAAGCCTTGTAAATTGTACGATTTTTTATGCCTTTAGATCCTGGTGTAAGCAGAATGATTAAACCCTCTGTCATGACATCGCGCTGACAGCCGGTGTTAGTGTTGACGGAGGCTGCACCCTTTCTGAAGAATAAAAATAGATTAAGGTTGCTGCATGCTAGTCTCTGCGAATAATGCAAAGATTTGTTGGTGCAGTCACACCCTTGTCGCACTTGCACAGATATGTGCTATCCATCTCCATCACAGCAAGCAAAACGCAACAGAGATGGGGGTGCAGAGGGCATGCAATACTTAGGAGCTAAACAACCCTGGTTCAGCACTTCAAATTTACCGACGAAAAAGATGGTATTATGCCCTATATCTTTGGTTGCGCACTTGTTTTAAAGTTCTGCAAAGCATGGATCGTGTTGGGGTGAAAATGGCAAAGTATGGAGCTGAAGCGTTGAGATATGAGTGCGAAACATTTAAATGGACATGACATTTTATAAACAAACCATTAACTCATGTCTTTCTTCGACTTTCCTATGTGAGAATAAGAAAGTAATCGAGGTGATGTTCTACATATCACACAAACGTGCTGGCCTAAGAATTCATCCGGATTACTAACGCATAGCAATGAAATGAGATGCTAGAATCAACACGGCTGATGCATTGCTATTCGACAGGTGCAGTTTCGACACACTTTGTAGCCATGGTGCTTGAGGAAGGCGCAGATACGCTTTTTAGTCTTTGTTTTGTTGCGGCCACTGTAATGTGACCCTATTGAAAGTTCCGCCTTCCATCTTCTGGGTTGCAATTTTGGCATGTCCTTTCGTTTTGGCTTAATCGGCAAAAGTGTGTCATATTGTACTTCTTAATTATCTAGTTGCCTAATCAAAGACAGCTAACTAATCACATCACTTCGGCCACCCCCACCACCAACTGCTGAATAACATAGATGAATGCGGATTAATTTCACCTGTTTTGCAAGTTGGACTTTACGTGGTCCTAATCCTATTAGGTATTTCTGGCTGAATTTGTCTGATGGCTCTCACCTAAGGTAGAGTAGCAAAGCTCCACACCATTAATGGACTATAAGGACAAGTTTGCGAAAGACTTTAAAGGGAATAAGCATCAGCTTATTA
>JADWOT020000685.1:0-25000 GCA_036345935.2 Taenia hydatigena | reverse complement strand
AATATATGCATATATATATACATGTATATAAATTTCTGTAGTCATAGATATATATGTATACAAGTACATAAAAATATGCAAGCATTTGATTTAAGTCTGCGCTGAATGCGCTAAAAAGTTTGCATCCGTTGAGTAAAAGGCAGAGAAGAGTGACTAAACAAAACAGGTATCGCTGCAGAGTTTTGCTATTCATGAATCTGTAGAACGTGATTTTCTCTTTAAAAGAGTAAAGCCCGACTTTCTTTGTCTTCTTAATAATCCGGTTTTAGTAGCGCTTGACGCAAATTAGAAAGATGAATGGGACGAGGGACGTCAGGATCATCGGTTTGATACTCGACAATTGCTAATGTTGGCAAAGCTTTTACACACATGACTCTACTCTACCTACCCTCATTCTGGCCTCATCTCATTTTACATTTGTCGGTGCAGTCGCGATAGTCAGCCAAGAAAATTTTGTATGCATCAAGTATACAGTGTACAGATCGTCACTGAGGGGATTCTCGGGGCACTTCAAAGCCAAAATTTGAGAACAAATAACCATAGGGTTAACTAATGCCAAAATGCTAATAGAACTATTTCTAGGAATAGAATATGTCCTCACAAATTTGTCTGCGTCTCGCATTGATAAGTCTTTATGCGGTATGCGGAGAAACCCGGTCTCATTGATGGCTTTCCTATGAAAACTGTGCAAATTATTTGGCGACCATGGCACGTCTACGATAGCTATAGTTACAAAATGTGAATTGGAGGAAAATTCAAGAATCCATACTGCACTTTGCTGTGACACTTGATGAATGAAAGGCATTCCTTCCCTTAGGATGCTGCTTTTGTCTGCGAAGTCTTGGTGAACTTCGTGGGTCACAGTTTTGCTAAATTTATGTCGATCTGGACTTTAGCTAATCCGCGGTAAGAGGCAGGTATTTTGGTAAGTGGTAATACAACCTCTCTCGCGATGAGACACACCTCTCCTATGAATCAGAAAACCGATTTGCATTGTGTCCTACTTTTATGAGCTAAGAGTGGTTGCTCATCTTCTCACCCTATGGGCTGCTTTTTTCGGTGTACTCCTCTTAATTTTCGTCTTCAGCGGTAAAAGTATTTTACAAGTTGATTGTTATTGTTAAGTTGTTAAACCACTAACCACGATGTCAGACCAGTGTCGACACTTGTGCAGTTTTGGCTCAAATCTTAGAAACGATTTGATGAACTTTGCGTATTTCACATGAGTGCATTTGTACATGCGATGCGAAGGATAATTTTTGCCCGTCCTGATTCATTTCGTGAACCACCTGCCGATTCCCTCTCACATTACCCCAGTCATTGTTCACACTAGCAACTGTCAAAAGGCGTTGCTGGGTTTCACTTTAGTCCAGCTGCTTTTTAAGTAGGCATTACTTTATCCCAAGCATACGGGAAATTACTGGCTGCATGCCTCCAAAGGCTCTTAAACAAGGCACAGTAACCCATCCACCAACCAAGAAGTTACATAAATGGTAAGCTCAGCAGATGGATTCCAAATGAAATAAATAAAAGCTTCTTGAATAAGCAGACATCGCATTCAATTACAATGTATGCAGCGCGAACTTTTAATTTGATAAAGTCATTACGTAGAGCTTTCTGTTCTATGCATAGTAGCACTAAAATTTGTTCTTCTTCTAGGACAGGCTGGCAGGATTTGGAGCATTCTCTCCCTCATCAGCACCAACATTGAGAGAGGCACAGAGGAGATCATGACGCAAACGGTCAATTACACCTCGTTCAGTTGGGTGTTCATGTTCGTAATAACACCACATCCAAGCGGTCGAGAGTGAGCCCGCAAACAATGCAGCGGTAATTCTTCCTGCACCTTTCTATAGAAGGACACCTCACTAGCTCTTTGCGCATAGGCGATTAAAGAGGCTCTAATTCCCCGAAATCCATCAATTTCTCCGAAAATATTCTAACTGATGTCGGTGGCCTATTACTATCTCCTATAGTTAAAGAGCACGTAAAGCATGATTTAATGTAATTTAGTACCAGGGTTCGGAGCATTCTCTCCCTTACCTGCACCAAGATTGAGTGAAGCACGGAGGAGACCATGACGCAGATGGTCAATTACACCTCGTTCAGTTGGGTGTTTGTGTTCTGTGTGTAATAACACCACATCCAAGCGGTCGAAAATGAGTCCGCAGACAACACAGCGGCAATCTTTCCTGGGCCTTTCCTCAGAAGGGCATCTCACCTGCTCTTTGCGCATAGGAGATTGAGGAGGCTCTAAGTCCTTAGGATCTCTCAAACTTTCCGGAAGTTTTTTAACTGATGCCCGTAGCCTGTTACTATCGTCTGCAACTAAAGAACATATGAAGCATGATTTGTTGGATTTACCGTAAGACAGGGGACATTTACTTCAACCAAACCTTACCAATGTGTGTCATGATGTGGCGATCCATTCCTAAAGGCGTGTTGTAGCCCTCGAGGCAACGTACACACAAGTAGAACTTGCATTTGCTGTGCGACAGCAGGTGCTGACGCATCACATCCAAGTCCTTATGTTCTGCACCGCACGCCGTACATTTGTACCCAATGTTAGCCTCCTCTTCACCTTTCACAACAAATCAAAGCAAGGAACTAAGCAAACTACAACAACGGAAATTGTTCTCAGAGGGAAACAATAGCACGCCAGCATGAGCATTGCCACATGACAGATTATTTCTTCTCATAAATGCGATTGGCAGGTATCAACTTGCGTGGCTCTATGCCACATTTGCATACAGAACAAATCCAGGAGGCATCGCAGCTGAGTTCTTCGATCGCATATGAAGGGATTCTTGATGGCCCTTCCATTGAGGATGTAATTTAGTCGAGGATCATTGATCTCCAGCATTCTCTAATAGGAACTGATGAAAAAACAAGTAAGTTAAACATGGTGATGTTTAGCGATAATTGATAAGCGGAAAATCACACATACCCTTATCTCCGCTAGGGATTCGATCTCGTCTTCTGAGTTGGTAACAAGTGATTGGATTATCCTTCTCCTGTATCTCGTCTTATCCGTCGAACTTCCAGTTGAAGTATCTGGGGCCACGTTTCTATGGATTGATAGTTTCTCTAAACCTCTAAAATTCAGGACTACATTAGTGCACAATCACTGAGCGTCTCCTTATTGACATAGTTAACATTTCTACAGTCTTACTCTCTGACCTCTTCGTGCTCTGACATTCTCTCATTTGATTCGAATTTTGGTGACAAATTATCAGTTGCGACCTTCGTAGCGTTGACCACATAAGCCAACCTCACTTGTAGAGCTCAAGTCTGGTTCTTCAAAATTGCATACCACTTTACTTTGCATTTAAAAATAACTTGTGCGCTTAAAAATAAGGGTCCATAATTAAGGACTAGTACAGCAAAGTCAGGCACACGAAATGTTCTTGAACTGGCTATTTATAAAGTTGAATACATCAGCGTCTACAGAATATCAAGATGGCCAGGCATCAACAACAAATTCTTCCTACTGGCAGTTGTCCAATATAGTTCGCAGATTTGTTAGGTGCCAAAAGCTCTAACACATTCCATGTGGATTTAAGCGGAAAATATACTATCGCATCGACTCTTGAGAAGTTATTGCGATTACCTATACCCACATACCGTAAGACACACATGAGCCATGGTCTTTGTACAGTGCCATTTATTGGGCTCTGTATATCTTTCCTGGCACTTTCAGTGACCCAGACTATAATCAGACTATAGTCTGAAAAACGCGAGCTTAGTTCTGCTGATGCTGGTATCCAGCAGTTAGTGTAGCTGCATATTTCGATGCTGTACAGTGTGTCGAAGAGCACAGAATGCCTTCCTATCCTAATTTTCTTCGAGCTGTCTTTGTCTCGCAGCTAATTTTTGGACGTTCACGTGTGTCGTAGTCCTCACCGATCCGCCCAGATTGGCCTATGGGACTTAAGAATAGGCTGTGTGATATTCATTACTGTAAGACCAAGTTCAATTAAGTTCATGTGGCAACAGAAGACTGCTCGATCAGATCTTTAACACCGCTGATAAATAAAATATCCCGCAATCACGTGTCTTTTTGCTAGTGCCGCCCGATCACCTGAGATGAGAACTTAGCAGGATGGGCACAAGCATACACATGGTCACCAGACCCAAGCAGAGGCGGTTCACTTTCATGCAAGCCAACATATTATCACCTTCCGAATTATCAAACCTGGATAGAGCAGTAAAGTGTCGAGAGATAATTTCCACAGGTGAACAAAATTTGCTTATAAATCCCAATTCCTTAAGAAGATCTGCAGTTCTAACACAAGGTGGACTTACCACTTCTTGTTGCACAGAGCACATTAAGCTAAATGTTCGAAGAATCGCTTAAGTGATAGAATGCCACAGATAGTCCAATCGCTCGATCCCATTGCAGTCAACATAATTCATCGAGTTTCTGTAATGCTGCAACTCAAGTTTGAGGTACATCTTATTTTCGGATCAATAATTCTGCTATTTCTTTCAAATTTGGCTCACCCAGACAACACACATAACTACTGCCCCAGGTATGGCAAATTGTCTTTACATGTCGTCATCATTCTGCTGGTGTTGTTAATTTGCCATGAATGTTTGACAGAATTGTTCCTACTCGTACAAAGGAATGTAAAGTGTGCTGTGATTCAGACTTCGCACTGACCGGAGCGCACAGCGGTTAATGCAATCCCTCCCTCTCACGGCGCAAATTATTTTAACATCAACATTTTCATCAAGCCTGACATCTATACTGGTAGATTCTAGTATTCTCTATCAAATTGAATATCTTTAATGCCCTCGGTCCACTTCCAGTTATTCATTTTTGACATTGATGTCACTCAAGATTGCAAAACTTTTCAACAAATAGACCCATTAAAAAGCTTCACGAGACGCGTCTCGGCATTAGGATTCCAAGTTGCAAGTGGGATCTTTTAACTTAACTATTCTCTACTCGCCACCGTCAGTGCATTAACCGATGGGCATGGTTTGGCAGGCACTTCCGCCAACTATCTTCACATAACCACCACCTTTTATTCAAAACGTTCTTAACGCCACCTGTTTTCCAAAAGATCTAACAAGCTTTCATTTGCGCCTTCTTTTCGTATTGTGTGTGGTTCTTAACAAGCAGCTGTAAAATGTTGTATTTTGCCAGATTCTAGTGAGAACGTGATGTCGGAGCCGGAAGAGCCAATGTGTAAAATATTTGCTACTTAAATTAACCACGAGTATTTCAATGAATAGCTACCGTTTAGGATGCATTGCGCTCCTGTTCACGGATGTCGCCGTCTATGGGTCTGCTGCCAAGTAGCAAAGTACTGTTCTCTAAATGCACAGGAAATAGACCCGATAGACACGACTGCATAAATATTATATGGATGCTTCGCCATTCTTCAAGGCTGCTGTAATAGGCCCCATGGAATCGCTCACATCCGACCGCTTTGAGAGCTCAGATTTATCCAGGAAAACTAATACCGCATTAATTTCTGTATCTGGTTCAACTTTAATTTACTTCAAATACCTTTGTTACACTTTCAAGGAATGTGTGCCATCGCCTTATTTAAAAGTTACCCAATTGCCTAGGCAAAAAAATCTACTCTGGGATAAAAAAATAGCACTTTCACGCCTCACACAATTTACCTACCCTTAAAAGTGGTTGAAGTCAAGGGCTGTGCTTATGTAAGCAGGAAAAAAAGAAAATATGGATATGGCGGAACTTTCATCCGATCCTGTAATAAAGCCTTTTGGTTAAAATATTAATAGAACTTCCATTCCCTAATAGGCCCCGCATATCCAAAAAGGAAATGCCAAGGGAAAGCTCGATGTAAGCTGAAGCAAAGATGTCTAATTATTTATTGAGCAGTCGCTAGCGATATACAGAAATAATAGCATCAGTTACGCGTTCAAAGCATGAGAGAATTAGAGGGGGCATGCACACCGCCGACTAGTTCCCTCACCTCCATGACACGTGCTTTTACCATTATAACGTAATTTACATGCAAAATTATTGCTACTTTGCACACCTCACGGACTTGCCATGTCCACGTTTCGTTTCTGGCGACGCCACTTGCTAGACGTTATCTAGTTTAATAAGTCATTCTTCTCATTGGTTAAAGCTTTTTCAATAATGCTATGAATATTTTCGTGTCAAACACTAAAGTTTTCGTACCAGGTATTTTTTCTCCTTCCATTCCCCATTGACGAAGCACCTGATGCAAACTAAGGCTAATAGGTGCCTGGCAAAAGGCCCTCAAAACCATCCCTCATTGACTGCCATAATCCTGACTCTCCAAACCTCTCAAGTGTCAAGGCCTACAGAACTCTCAGCTGTCTCAGAGGGCATCGCGTCAGAAAATTTGTCAGCCTGCCATCGTTGTATGGATATGAATGAGGTATATTTCAACCATTGAACTGATCCGCCCAGTATGGAGGCTGCATTGAACGCAACAGCTGCAGCCGACGTCTGATTGGTGGTGAGCATCAGTCAGGCCGCCTATCCGGCGCGGCGCCGGCTATCTTGGTCGCCACTCGTGGCATCTCTGTGGCTGAGACCAGCGTGGGAACTACGCCGACCATGCTTAAAGCTGCGTATGTGACCAATAATCTTTGAAACAATCAAGTTGTTCGAGTAAACAATTTATAGTTTGTTGACTTATGCTTCGCTACTGGGATGAGTCTACTGGGTTGCCAGAATGCACCGTGCTGCAATTTTTGCGCAAAATATCAATATCTGAGTCCACTTGCTTAGTAAACTTGATTTGATTGCCCCTGCAATCTATTATTTGTGCTTTTAATATCTAAGGAGGAACAGTCCGATCGAGTTTAAACGCCAAATGTGGGCGACTTAGCTGGTTTTGGAATGGATGTGCGACCTATACAACCACTTTTAATGACGATGGCGTCTTCCCTAGGTGCTTGTAATTTTAGGTGGATCTGTAAATGCTGTCGGAACGTGCGATATTTGACAGTCAGAACACCTCAAAGGCAATTATTTGGCTTTCGAATGCTGGGCCGTGACCTGTTGACGAGATTTATGAATGCCTGTCACAACAGGTTTTACGGCGATATTGCTTTGGGCATGTGCTCATGGAAGCCTATGCCTTCCGATTTAACGTAAGGCTTGACCATATCGCATAACAAAATAATCAAGTTTCTTCAAGTTATTGCCTTAATTTGCATTAAAAATTATTATAATTGCCTCCATTATTTTTCCTGGTGCAATGTGACAATTAGCAACTTAGCTAGCTCTATAGCAATCGCCAGGAGTCATTGGATAATTTCTTTACTCAATTATGCATCGAGCTGCTTGAACTGTTTCTAAACGCCCAATGGGCTTTCGCCTAAAAAAGGAACATGAGAAATGAAAAGCCGAGGACAAGCACTCTACACTTGGCAGCGTATTCGAGTGAAAGCTCATTAGCATGGGTGGTTTCGCTCATTCTCTTCCGCCTCCTTTGTGTGCTCTATGATTCACAAAGTTTGGCTAAGTTATGGAAGCACAAAGGCAAGCAATGACCGCCCCTACAAAACCGCATACAAGGTATGCTGTCTAAAGTCCACATCAGACAGCACTAAGAGACAGCATGCAGCACGTGCCCTCAATCGTGTCGCACGTCTCACGTCTTACTGTTCCGTTATTCGCCAGCGTCCCCCTCCTACTACATTATCCCTCGCTTCTGCTCTTCTTTCAATTCTCTTCTTCTGCTGCTCTTCTCTTCGTCTCCTCTTCGCTTCCAACCTCTAGCCGCGCCACCCCAGGGACGTCAGATGGCCAAAACAGAGAAATAAGGCATAATTAAAAGCTATTCTGTGCTTCTATCTCCTCTGTTTTTCCTTATGATATCCTCTTTTCCTCCTTTCTTGCCTCATTTGCGCCCTATTTCAATGCCGTTACATATACTCTCTGATGAAAATCACATGAAAAAGGAATTGTGACGAACCTATTTGGGTGCTCTAATTTAAAACATTGGGACTTTAAACAAGTTAGGTTAAATAAATTTATGTTTGTTTAACTGTCCAGCTGAATGTACAATTGAGTGAGTTCAGGATTAGAAGTGAGAAAAGAGGACTAAGGCGCGCTGCACCACAGCACTGCGTGGTCATCCTATAGTATCTACTGCCATTTCTTGCCCTTTAGCATAAAATACGCGCAACCTTGCATCTATTAAAGGACAGCAATTATTAGTATCGCCATTCGTGATATACGACACCAATTGTTCCAGTCATTTGACCAATGGTAGGCACCAGAAACGCACCTTCGTTAACCCAATGACAATATTTAGGGATGAATCATTGAGTCCTGCATTAAGTTTGCTGTGCCGCACCTAATCTCTATGCCTCAAATCTGCATTTGCAATCAACAAATTAGCAACAGCATTAAAAGGCCTCTTGACAGATAGCAACTTGCCCAATATTAATACCCTACTGCGGAATCACTATGGTAAGTTACAAGAGTTCAGGTTTGACTTGATCGAACTAGATTGGCCCGGATCAGAGCAGACCAAAATACTCAACTTTGTTCAGTTATGGCAATCGTGGATTAAAAAGGAAAGAAGATGGTAGACAGGGCAATCTCATTTATCTCTCATACCTCATCCTCAGAAGCGCCTTGTGCTTTAAACACGAAGCTAATAGAATCCGACTAATCGAGGCTGCTGCTCATTAATTTTAGTCGGTTTCGAGGCCGTGCAAATAAACTGGGCCGCAGTCACGTAAATTTGTGCCACTTCAGCTTTTTTTGCCAACAGAGGCCCCTGATCCATCGGCTAGATCCAACTTGAGCCTTATAGCACGGCAAATGTCATAGCCACCAGAGTTGAAAGAAACACGTGAGCATGGCGCTAAAACTCCGAATAGAACTACAAATTGGATCACAGTTGCACGCTTGTATTAGCTTAGTTTCTATATTGAAATTATTCGTGGTGCGTTTCGGTCACTCCTTTATATCTAACGTTTTGCAATTTAATTGTACTTCACGGGAGCGAAAGTAGCCCAACATGTAATTCATAACAGGCTCCTCGTACAATCGCGGGACAAAATTTTGTGGTTTAGCAGGAGACTTGCCTGCATTGGCACCGTAGCAAGCTGGCATGACAGTTTTACATGTCCACCGTCCTATGCACGAATTAGTAGCATAGGCCGCAACTTGAATCTCTACATCATTCAGATCCTTTCTATGGTGGTGAAAGGATTTGAGCAGCTCATTCTTGATTAAATCATTTTAATGCCTTACCGATGGGCTTCTAACCACAACACTGATGCCGTAGTTCATGTAAAGCAATTTACTTAACATTTATTATTTGATTTTTGGGTTCGCAGAGCAAAGTAAAATGGTTCAGTAAACGGATACTGTTAATTTATGCATGAGAATTATGATAATAGGCCAAAAACAAGTCATTTTCCGCCTGAGTTTTGTACAAATTGATGTTATATGCGCGATTTTAGTTCAAAATTAATTACTAAATCACCCATTCTTAGTAAATCATGCTCTAGCTAGAATTGGAACATTCTCGTGGGATTCAGATCCAACAATGACGTTTCCACTAAGTGGTCCTTGGTACGTAAGATAAGTCTTTGAAACAAACGTAAACCATTTTTACTAATACCAACGAAGTTAAAAGCAAATAACTTAAAGACATTCTTCTTTCAAAACATATGCGTCCTGCCGTAAACTTGTCTTGAAAATTGCAAGTCAAAATAAAGTTTCGATTAGGTGCATATAAATGAAAAGAAATCGTACTAAATTTTTTGTACTTATTAATCTTATTACACCCGTTGGCTTTTGAAACGGTATAACCGTGAATTGGCGTGGTACGCCGCCACTAAGGCGGCCGTTTGAAGCCATTAACGTTTTTATGAAAATGCTGACGGGTGCATCTATTGTGCAATATTTGCTAATGTATCGCTGGTCTTCATGGCCTGAGGCTTTGCTGCGATGGACGGAGGTCGGACTCCGGCTTTGAATTGAACAGCCACCCGTTCAGGGAGGATTTGCATGACTTCCGCGTATTCTCCGTCGCATCGCCTGGTTTTGATTGCGGAGGAAGAACTATCTGGCTAGCGACTCCTCTCACTGCTCGATAATGAGTTGAGCCGGTATCTTGCAGCACTGGTCAGGACCGGAGTCAGGTGAGACTCCGGCATCAATCGCTGCGGAGAAAAGCTCTTGCAGGAGAGCATGCAGGATCAGCATAGCTTTCTGCCACTGAGGGTACAAGTGGGTGTTGAACCTCACGGTTTTCATTCGATCCCTGAAATTCATTCTTTCCTTGAAATGGGGATGGTCCGCCAACGCTGCCGCTAGTGTAGAGGGTTCCTCCTCTTCCTTGTGATCGACATATTTACTATGCGAGAGAGAGCACAGCGCGGCCTAGTAAATTGTCTCCCCGCCTCTGGGCTACAAAACACATTTAAAGAATATCATTATTGCAACAGTCATCCGTTTGAGTGCTTTGGTGACAAATCAGCCCTGCTGCTAAAAAGTTAAAATCCTGCGTGTTAGAAATAATTAAAGCATTTAGGCGTTTTTACCTAAATCAACATGCCTGAGGTGTCCAGCCCAACGATAGGCTTTAAATGCATCTTAGAACATGCCTCGACTTTGTCGGAGAACATGACCTGAGAATAGGAAGTAACCAATGCGACTCTCTTGCACTATTGATGATCTTATGGGCGAATTAAAGACATCGCGGTCTTCAAGAAGTCACAGTGCCGGCACTGTCTCTTCTGTATGCGTTTTCACTGTTCTCATATTCAGACAGGCAAGGAACGTGGGATACTGCGCAATGTAACGGGACTGTATAGTATGGTGGGGAAAAATAAAAAAACTAGGAACTAAAGAAAAGTTCAAATGTTAATTAATAATGATATTTTATCATTTATGACCACATTTATTCACCCCACTTGCCAACCATGCACGAGTTTTCGCCCAGGTTACTGAGCCATGTCGATTGACCTCCTGCTTATCTGGGCAGCCGTTGTGCAACGAGGGCACAGCGCACGCGCTAATCGATCCCACAATCGACAGGCGTGAAAAAGTCAGCAAAGGAACGCACTCTAAGAGCAACCCATTGAAATCTTAGCCACGCATCTACCAATTCCTTTTAGTTGTGACTTATTTATGACCGCGTGTGGTCGCCATTTCTCATTGCCTTGCTGCCACGAACTTTGACTTGAACTAGAGAAGTGAATGGTAGAGCAAGGTTGTTTGTTAAATGCTAGCAAAATTGCCTAATCAAAGAAGACCTACAAAATTTGCTTTAGCACTAAACCTTTGCGACTAACAAAAGATGAGGGAAAAGAGTACGTGAGGCTCAGATTCTGCCCGAGTATACTGCTACATTAAATGACTGCTAATGTGTTATGGATTGAAGATGGTGCCACTGCTCTTTACAACTATAGTAACACCTGCTAGTGTGCCTTCCTAAACAATTATTTCTTTGAAATTGATAAAAATCAATGCGCCTCACACTTTAGCGCTCTCCAGCAGACTCTTGATAAGTTTTAATCTTTTTCAAATCTGTACCAATTTCGTAAAGTGGCGTATTTGCCTAGGCGTAAGTAATCTTTTGCATCTTAGGCATTCCGATCTGCTCAGGCTTTTCATCAAAATAATTTTTAGGCTTCTGGTACTCTAGCACGAGCTTTTGGATGCCATCTCTTTGCGTTTGCGTAGGCGTCATCGGATTATTTGGCTTTTGGCCTCACCAAAGTTGATTCCTAAATTATCTGTGCCCCTGTTGTGTTGAATGGCTATCACCTTTTATGATTGCAGTGGATTCAGTGCAGCCTTACAGGGATATACACACCAAGCATTCTATGCAAAATTTCGGCACCACTGCTGAGTTGGCCAGTAAAGGACGGCAATAAGTGCTGGTGAAAAGCCATGGCCATAGGATTTTCTACAAATTTCCCAATAAATTAGCAAAATTTGTCCATTTATCAGCTCTTAATACAACGGATTGTAAAAAAAGGCAGATTTTAAGGAATGACGATATGAGTAGTTTGCCAAATACAAAAGTTAGGGGTTATGAAATTCTTTTCCTTCGGATCCGTCATATTGGAAAGCGCAATACTTCTGCATTTTGTGCCACTTCAATGAGATGGTGTAATGCCTCATCCATTGCACTAAGCGCCTTCATGCTCTTGTCCCTTTCCGCTTTATGTAACCAGGTTCCTTTGCAATATTTATTGATCCACTGACTGCAGTAAATGAATACGGAATAAGGAAACGCAAAATTAAAGGATGTCGATCACAAGTAGAGCACTCTACCTTTAAAATCAAGTCACAAATTCATTCTGTTACGACTGACAGTGATGTCTGCATTACTGACTACCATCAGCATCGGTGCGTCAAAATATAGATGTTGACGTAGGGACATTCATGTTCAAGGTCGACAGTGGAATCGACAAAGCTTTAAAGTGACCATCAAGCGACACAGTGCCACCTATCAGGCTTTGCCCGTGCCTTCAAGATGCACTCAATCAGCATATTTTCTACGCAGAAAATAGCGTTTACTTCATCCGGAATTCAGAAACGCTTTGAATTTAAGCCAAAATCAAAGCAGTGATTAGAAGAGATGGAGAACCCAGAATCAAAATCAACCAAACATGCTGCCAAGTTAGATGCACTTAACACTATAAAGAAATGTGTTGGACATATCGGCACTGGTTTCTCTTGGAGCAAGTAAAAGGCTTCTACTGAGAATAGGCCATTAACTGGCACAATGGCTTTTACGCATTAAGGATGGTTCCACGCATATGATCAGTCAGTGGGCGTTTTAATTGCAAGGAAAGCTATTTCTTGTCCTTCCATGAACAGTTACAACTTGGACTTGTCACAATTTCTCTTCACGACTTCCTCAGAGATAGAGGAGAAGGTGGAAGGAGCAAAGGAGGCCAAATTCACTATGGTTCGGAACAACTTGGGTCACGAGAGATAGTTGAAGTAAGCCTGTGCATTTTCCACCTCACCTAAGGGCTTAGAGCTTGAATGGCAGCAGCATTACCAACTAGCACGAAGCCATTTGATTCGCATTTACACACATGTTCGCCTATTGAAAGTATTTCCATATAGTCGTATGCCAAAAATCTTTGACCTTATTGCAAAGTTTTTCCCAATGCACCCGCATTATAACAAAGTAGTTAAATTTACCAAATCGAAACAGCTAGCAATATATCTGTCAGATGACTTTGAGCGTCTGCGTCGTTACTTTAATGACCACTCACTGCATACTGCCTTTCTCTATTGGATGCAAGGCCACGCTACTCCCAATGGATTGCACAATGGTGTGGGAAGAGACTACCTACTAATGTCGGGTCACCATCAATGGCATTTCTCATTGCAATTTGAACAAATCTGTGACAATGCATGGGCTCAGTCACTGCTTAAAAATGAGGAGACATTTCAGGTTCCAAGTCTTGCTCCTAAATTTTGACTTCCTTCCCAGCTTCTGATCAGAGCTATTTTTCGTTGTTTGTTGGCGAACTGCTTGAGAACTAAAAGTCCTAATTATGCCACTAATCATTTCATTATTATATGATAGTTTATGTTTATGTTATGTTAGGTTATGCTTCTGATGCTGACCGATTTTGTGTTGATGGTTTGATGCAACGACATCTTTAAAATTACTATTAAAATGCCTTGCCTAACTGTGCACGAAGGCAGATGAGAAGGCGGAATTGTGGGCGAATGCAGATAATTGCGGAAATGGAATCAAGCAAACAGGCGAATGAGCAAAGCAATGTGTAGAGAATAGCGTAATTGACATAATTATGCTAATTTACTTTGAGTAAAGCCAAGAGCCAAAAGTTCCGTTGCGGCTGGGGACGGCCGGCCCACTTTTCTCTTATTGGGCATCAGCGTGAGAGCACAATTAAAATTCTCGTTGAAATGAGGGAACATTAAACGAACTACTGAGATGTTGAATTGAGAGCGATGGTCGTTTTGACGAGGATATAATATTACGTGATTTACATGTTTAGTTATAAAAAAAGTAGATGGATTGCAGTCGCGACATCTTTGCTCTCGAATATGTGACAGGCATGGACCCCCGGGTGTTTGAGTTTACTGTAATCTCTCCTCTGACGCAGCGCATTTGAGATGTCCCTATTCAGGTTTCCGCTCTTATCTCCTTAACAAAACTTGATGACGGAATGTAAAGGTTGCGTTGGTTTGTACGACGCCAAGAGCTATGAAATGAATGCTTATGATCGTAGGTCATTGTTGGGACCAGCATCCATCAATTAGGACATCACAATGAGGAGTCCAGTAGCCGTCGTCCACCAGGCCTGGTTTGCGCGTGCACAGTAGAAGGAAATAGACACGAACTGTAGAGGAAACGAAGCAAGCTAATTCTAAGATTAACTCTCGTCTCCCTTAGCGGAATCGTTGTCCAGTGCCACACAGAACCAAATAATAGTGAGACTACTACCAGCACCAAGATAGCGCATTGCAACTTGCCTGCTAATATTTGTGCAGTAGTTTGGCATGGGACCCATCGGTTCTCTCTTGCTCATATTCGTTGCTCATAAGGCCTCTTCTTTCGTTGATGCCAGGGAAACAGCTCATAATCATGCCGCGAATCGTGGCGTTTGCCCGTTGGATATAGGCGAATGGAGTGGTGTGGGAGGTTAACTGGGTCTATGCGCGGATGATTCTTCCCAAGGATTGTGCACAACCCGAGACAACGTCGCATGTGCGATGTCGGGTGCATGAACTGTGCAGAGCGATCAGGATAGTGCTATCGCTATTAAATGTCGTCCCCTAACTGTACGCCTTTATACATGCTTACCATTTCTACGTAGTAGGCACATTTTTAGATTAAGGTGGGTGTCTTGAGTTTTGGATTGGTGCAATTGATTTGAGCCATGCGAATCTTTGCACATGATTTGAGAGTCGGCAGTCCAGTAGACACGCCGTGAACGCACCACGGATTCACACGTCAAATTTTGCCTTTGGCTGTCCTAGTGTGGGCAGTTGTGTCGCGATTATATTACATCCGGCCAATGTGGCAACCGATGAGAAGGATACAAATAAAAGACGCTACAGTCTGGCATGTTAATGACTTCGTCATGTTAGTGGGCAATTCACCAGAAATTCGCATTCAGTTTTCCAGCCGTACCATCATTAAGTGCAAACAGGAACTGAGCTAAACCTGACGCTCTTGATCGTTCACAACACTCCAGCTTTTCAGCTTCCACTGTGTTTGCACATGTTAGCGCAGCATGAAGCATCCTTCGGCCTCGTGCAATGTGTTCGAAATGTCGCGCGACCAGGACCAAGGAAGAATTCCTCTTTCTTGTCCTACGGATGCATATTTAAGAGCTTGAAGTTGCTGTGTGATGTTGGCATGAACACTTGTTGGGAACTCTTGTGCAGCAATAACAAGGCTAATATCTCGGTGAGGTGTGTGCAAAGAGTTGTTTCTTGCATTAATTTTAAAAACGAGAAGAGCTTTGACCCTGCTCAATGTTCTGAGTGTTAAGATCGTCCCATGTCATTGTCGTGTCGATGGTCTTGCATTCTACTCCTTGCTTCCCATAAATCTCATTCCACAACAGTGCGGACTACCAGGCTTTAGAGAATATAGAATTTTGCTTTAAAAGTCATAGAACTTTACACCAGTCTCGCTGTATGAAGGTCAATTCCATGACATCTTTTATAAATCAACTGGCCTACCGACGTTTTGCAGTGGTGGTAGGGACCGTGCCAACTAAATCTGGTCGTAAAGATTAGAATTCATTGTACGTTTTATCCAAGTCACTTTGCTAATATGCATGCCACTTGTGTCGGTCTGGAAAATGTTGACGTGGTGTTGCAGCGTGGGCTTTCCATTGAAGTTGGTACAGCAAATAAGCTGTAAATAATAAAATGTAAAATTAAACGCTGGAATGCGATTTGCGCCATTGCCAATGAATGCTTTACACATGCAAAGGGAACCCTAGCGTGTTAAAGTGGCATTTTACAGGTTCAAAAGTCACCCATAATTACACAGATCCTGGCAAACGCTATTTGAATCTTCTAATGAGAGTTTGGAAGGAAATATGGGTGTCATTTTGAGTGTTTATATCTTTAATGATTTTTATACTTATGCAAAGTGATTGAACACTCCACCTTTTTTGATGGCAGCCTTACCTAATGTGGTCAAGAAGCAAAGTTATTAATCATTTAAAGCTAAACACGCCCAGTAATGTAACTAGCATCTAAACCTGGCATCAGTTATACAGATAAGGCAGATATTACTTATTGGCTGTCAATGATAAAAGCATCAACCTACCTGGGTTACTCTGAAAGCATAGTCTACTTTCTTCCTACGCCAACAATCCAACCAATTTAAGCATTTTGCCAGCGCAAAGAGTAAACGCCTTAAAATTGATGTCCTACAGTCCTGAGTCGCATTTACATAGCAATGGCCCTTTAAATCCAATGCACCAGGACTTACTGTGAGTGTTTCTTCGCATTTGTAGGAAGGGCAATGTACTAGCATTCTAAAAACAATGAGAATCAAAATGCGAAGTAATAGACAATTTTATTGCAGCTGTGATAAGTGGTTGGCAAAACAGAAGGACCTGAACATAGCTGTTGAGAAGGTTCGTCGATCAACCAAATGAGACGAATCAGAACCGAGGCCCACAATGAGGAATGTGCACACTTCAACGAAACTACTTGATGATGGTTTACTTAAGGTTGTTTACAGTCGCATCGAATAGTGACAGCTTGACTGTATCTTCAAGTCAGAGCATTAGTTGCTGAAGGCGCTGAGCGCGTAGGGAAACAACTAAGTCCTAGCAGCGCTGCTTCAACTTCTTTTTTGGCAATAAGAACAGGGTTGGTGCATGCACAGCATGGTAATCTTTCAGATTTGTGGTCTTCTCTTTGCTGCTTTAGGCCTTGGGGACACTCTCATTGGCACCATCAGTGTATACGTAATCGTAAAAACAGCGCAATTCGTGCGCATCAATCCTGTATAATCCAAATAACAGAAAATCAGTAAAAGTTGGTTGTTGACATTTTCAAATAGCCCTTATAATCCGTCATTCTTAAGTAGTTTGAGTTCTTCCGTAGTAAATCCACGAACACCTTAACTGTGCAAGCCTATGCATCGTACCCGCAGAACTCTATTGGATTGCAGGAAAGTGGCTTACTACTCTAGCTCCAACTAAAAGTATTTACCACGAGTGAGATTGTTACACAATATCAGCATTTCGAAGGTTGCAAACGATGCTCGGTCACTAAAATTTAAAAGAAATAAGCCAAACTCAAGGCATTAAGGGCTGGAGTGTAAGAGAGTTAGGATTCACAACTAGACCGAATTGGAGGTGCTAAGTGGTTTTGGATGAAATCTTGTTCCCAATTTCAAAGGTTTAGAGAAACTGCTGCAGCAGAAAGTCGTAGCTTTAGATCCGGAAAACAATAGAAGGCTACGCAAAGCAGTCTTTAGCAACTTGGAAGACGAGATTGGGTTGCGTGTGGGGATCGTGATAAGTGCGTGACTCGTTCTTCGTTCCCAAGAATTTACATCAGAAGATGCACATGATCAACTATTTCCAACTAAAGTATAACCTCGGCAAAGAGTTTACTGAGAAATCCTCCATAGCTGATCGAGAGACGCAGTTGCAATGTGCAAATTTAATACCTATCAAGTCTGTCTCATATGGAGAGAATAATGCACCGTGCTAAAGTATGAGAAGTTTATATACCATTATATACGCCAAAGAACAATTTATATTTCTCTTTGATTTGCAGAATTCCTTGCTTGATTTTGCTGTGGGAAGTAAAGTAGTGGCTGGAGGCGTATGCAAATGTACCATCTGCAATGAAGAACACGACGACTTGGATTGGATGCAGCAACACCTCCTGCATCGCAGCAACTGCATGTTCGGCTTGTGCATGCAATGGCTCCAGGGGTTCAGCTCACTTTTGGAAGCAGAGCACCACGCAAAGGCACATGCTGGTAAGGTTTGATTGCATTCCATGTTTCTTGCCCTTCCAGTTACGTTCCTATTCCAATGAAGACTAAAACGTGTCCTGACATCAGATCCGAGTTTCCTGAAAAGATTAAGGAATTTCGAGAACCGAGATTCTCCTTAATCCCATGTGCCTAAGGAGACACAAGCGTGCTCTGCAGGAGGAAAGGGAAGAAAAATTTGCCGCTGCATTATCTGCGGGCCTAATTCTGACGACACCGATGTAACATTGTCCCACACAGACCAGGATTAATCAACTGAACGAGATGCCATTGAGCACTTGCGCCTTCTTTTCCTGCGGGCTCTGTTTGATCCCAGGGATATCGCCCTCATAATGTAGATGAGGGAGGGAATGATTCATCTTTTACTACGAGCTAATGAAATTCTACCAGCGAATTCTGGGGGAAGAATTTGTCTTAGTCCTACGGTTTGCAAAATATTTTTGGTTGGATGTTATGCTGTCACATCATAGTAGGTAGACATTAGACAGAAGAAGCAAAAGACCTCTATGGTTTTAAAACCGGATAAAGTCCTGCTTGTAGAATAGATGAGCTTAAGTCCCATCTACTAATGTAAATCGGAATTTAATGATGTGGGTAGCCAAAAGTAATGCGGCATAGAAATATTGGATGGTTAAATAAATGAAGTCTCTCAAAGAGGCTGACAATCAGCTATTCTTTGCAATGCATTCGAAGACACGCTTAAGCCCGATCAGCAAGATGCTGTAAGCCGTTCTAATCCGTGTACATAAATTGCACAAATGCTTCCGATGATCTACCGATGTGGTGAGTTATTAAGCAATTTAAAAGTCTACTTTAAATATCATTACTTAGATTAAAATGCAATCTGGATGAGACTACATAGTCCGAGACCCCCATAACAATGTAAACTAATGTGTTAGAAGCGTGGATAAATATTTTTAGAGCATAAAAGCAAAATATGCTTTGATTAATTTTTGCCTTTCAAAAGAGTGGTTTCCACTTTACTGCTATTTGTGGTATTATTAAATCTAGATATGATTGCGATGCATTATTCTGGTGGTGTCTGAATTAAAGATAAGCCTACAATAGTCCAAGAAGCACTTCGACTTCTCCAACTACGGGGTGCTGGCTCAAGTGCAAGCTGGAATCATGTGAATTTTGAGCCCCGGCACTGTTTGCTGTAATTAGTGGAACAATTTCTTAACCTTGGGAAAGATAACCTCTGAGATATACAAAAAACTCACAAGTAATTGTCATTTAGTAATAGACATCACGTTAACGCTGAGACATTATACACAATGAACATCCAGATTGAGTTAACGTGGCCAGGAGGACTAGTTCGATAGCATTCGGAGTGCAAAGCTAGCGCTCCAGCATGTATGGTTTTGCACTGAGGGTGATTCTGTGTCCTTGCTATCAACGTGGAGAAGACAGAAATGCAGCAAAGTTGCGCCTGATTAGGGCCATGAAAATGGTATGAAATGCATCGAGATAACGACCAATGGCCGAGTCCGCAAGCGTTTATCTTTAAAGCTTTAGATGATATCTAGCTCATAACTTTGTCTACACACATGCTAAAGCAGCAAAATGATAAAAATATCATGCTCGAGGCAAATGCTATGGAGTATTATTTCCCAAGCGAATTTCAGAATAACATCACCTAGCCTAGACCCAGAGAGAGTAACGATTCGTTAAGCCATGCCAAACAAATCAGTTCAGTTAGTTTAGATCAAGAAAATCACTGATCATCACAACAATACCTAGAGAAGTGACGAAGCGAGAAAGCGTTTGCATTTGCTTGCTGGCATCGCAGAACCTACTAGAAGTGTTCCCAGGTCTGCCATACAGAAGCACAAAGGTGCTATTTGTTTAAATCAGAATGAATTGCCTAAACTAACAACATAGGCGACACTTAAGATTGCTTATTTGTGAAGCAGCATAAACTAGCGCCAAAATCATTGCGACTAAACAAAATTCATATAGTGCCATGCTAAGATAGTTGGCGTAGAAATGCGAATAACCTTACCGATTCTTAGTTTCGTTTTGTTTAGCAAATGTTTTATAAAATACTGACACCATACCACTCTTGTTATTTGCATTAAACCAGGTCTCCAGCTAATCGCACATTTACCAGTGGCATTACATTGCAAACTGCATAAAATTCATTAATTGTTTTAGGCCAAACAAACTAGTATTGCATGCGCGTGGTGAATGCCACCAATCGTAAGGAATTAGAGCAACCAGACGTATTGTGAATAAAAAGAACCACTGGTTTTATACATTATGCTAGTAAGTGGTTGGAGAACCAAGCAAACTGAGGCTTCTAACGATGTGCGGATGCCTCAGAATGCCTCAAGTGGGTCAATCGAAGCAGGTTCTCTCAATAGTTCAGCGTGCCTAATAGGGGGTGAGTAAATAGATACACGTGCAAGCGATCAAAGAACGTATTTTGTGCCGCGTTGCGCTAGTGGCTCATTCAAATCATTTTTTGCATTTCGCGAATTTCTGCATTGTTATAAAATCTCCGTCAAGACAAACATCCCGTTGGTGAACAGCGAAAACTCACACAAACTACTGACAACTGCCACAAAGAGATCACAGAAATCGAGCATCGCATAAATATTTCTAGTTATAAACCCAGTGTTTTCTTCCAGCAGCTGACATCAGAGTGCTATCACAGACGTTTGGCGTGAAGTCATGTTCATAGTACTACCTGACCAACTTTCAGAATGACCCATAACTCCATGTGCAATGTGCACTGCCTTAGGTTTCAGTGACAAAATAGGAACCAATCTATCACCAGCGGCAGTGGTCCGCTCCATATTTCTAATTTTAGATCTTTCTGCTGCTTATCAAGTCTCCGATAAGCCATTGAGCCAGAGTAAGACAAAATTCCAAGGAGCCAGATGAACATGTCCGAGAAGTATTGTCAAGCTGGAAAAATTGATGGCATTTAGGCATAGGTGTAGACTGCTTCCGCTGCGGTTGCTGGTGTCCACATCAAAACTAAAATTATGGAGTCGGTAGTGCTTATCACTGCTACTGACAACGATGAAATGACGAAATCGGTGTTTTTGGCGAGAATAGATTTTACGAAGTGAATCTGGTATGCATCCGAATGGCCGATCTCGTTCTTCTCATCAATTAAGCCATTAAGCAGTATGTTTAATAATTAGCCCTAAGATGTGCGCGCGGTGCGGTGTCACTATTATTGGCATAGCAACGAAGGCGTAGCCTTGAGGAGAGGCACTACTAAAAAGCTAGTTAGTAAACGAAACACTCTGCTGCAGGCAACAGGAAAAATGGTGGTATTAAATGAACAAATTCGAAAGGTCTTGTGTAAGTAATGTGCAATGGTTGGCGAAGATTTGGTTACTTTACTAGCACATGCTGCATTCAACAGACAACCTATGGAAAGAATTTTGGACATGGCACCTTGAGATAACAGGCTTGTAGTGTGTGGGCTTTTACTCCACCGTTTATCGGTTCTTACCTTGCAAGTTCTGTATGGTGAGTATCGATGCAGCTCGGTCTACGAGCTGTCATTGTTTGGCAGGTCCTACAGGGACCTAAAAATGATGATAAGTAGTAGAAAGGTTGTGGATAGACCAGACATCACTGGGTGCAAGCGACTCATCACTCATCACTCTCAACTATCACGGCAAGATATGGCAAGGACTTAAACAAACTACAAGAAAGAGGTAAAATGCTCCTACAAATTGGAGAATATATCATTACATAGCAGTTATTGAAGCCGTCCAACACGTTTCGCTCTGTTTTGGGAGTAAAAGTACACCAATGACATCAATGCCACTGCCTCCACGACCAAAGGATAAAATGGCCGACTTTAAGTTCAAGCATATTTGGAAGACATTGCTACACGCAGGTAATTGCATTACTAGCAATTTACTTGTTCTCTACGCCTTTGAAATGTACGATTGCGACTGCTATTACTCCGACTTGAATGATCACTAAAGCAGTCAATCAAGGAAATGGCTTCGAATTGCTCTAACTAGCTGCCACCAAGTGTGCTCATAGATAAATATGCATTCTTAATCGTGCGCATTGGTTCTGACTCGTTGAAGCTGGCTTGGTCGATGGACCCATTCACACATAACCCTAGTTTACTTAATTTTAGCGTTTGTCACACTAGGAAGTATTCTTATCCTTCTTATAAAGCCACGAATAATTGGTTCAAGCCTGAAAAATCATGCTTTTGAACAACTTTATAGGTAGCTCACCCATAGGGACTCTATTTCGCCTATCTGTGCTACAATGTCATGTAAATCTAGTGACCATCGATTCTATTTGATGAGGAGAGAATAACGCACTACGCTAAAATAGGTCATTTAGCAAAGGTTATAATGGCAAGAAATTTTCAATTTTTGTACTCTGTTTATTTATTGATTGCTTTACCATAAAAGGCATAAAAGGCTGACAGTGCATACAATTGTGCCGTGTACTATTAAGAGTATAATGACTAGGGTAGAAGGCATTAATTTCTCCTGCGCCACGGTGATAGCTATTTACAGCACATCCTTGGCAATAAAATGCCACGCAATGACACACTTGGACGGAATTTTAGTGCAATCAGCTAATTACGGCTTTTTTGCATTCTTTTTTCAAAAGATGAAAATGTATTCATGACAAAGCGCCCGAGAATTTAAAATAACCAAGGGTTTGGGGAACAAAGAGAGTTGCAAGTGTGCCCTGCTTAAGAACAGAGAAGTAGAAAGTACCGCTGCATTATCTGCGGATTTACTTTTGACCGAATGGATGTGATTTTATTCCAACTAAGCGAACTGCCATTGACAGGTTGCCTTTCACCTTCTACGTGCTGCGTTCGGTCCAAAAGGCTATTGTCTCAATAATGCAAATGAAGAGGAGAGTGCCTCGTCTTTCATTGCACAGTAGTACAAATGACACGGACAATACACAAGGATAGGTGTGTTATTTGCTTATTTCCCGCAATTAAGAATGCCTCAGCAAGATTTTGAAGCGAAGGAAGGAAAGATCTACTCAAAAGTGCTGCTAAGCACTGATTGTTCCTGGTGACGATCCTCATCAAAATCATCATTACTTTAATCGTGTAGGAAGTATTCTAGAACAATGTAAATTGATCTAAGTAGATTGGCTTGCGCGACATCAAGAAGCACTGCGCATGGTGTATTAAGTAGTCTTATGGAAATTTTAACTAGTTGTCGCAGTCAAAAGACGGATATTTAAATGCATCCTTATTATAATAGAGAATTTTTGTTAAATGGTGTAGAGGAGTCGAGAAACGAGTAAGATTTTCTCGTTGCTGTAACAGTTTTGGTGAACTAATGGGGTCTGCTCCTTGCTCGTGAATAAATGAAACACACATCAACAGCTAGCTAAGCAGCATTTAGGCGCCATTGTAAAAATTGATCCCTGTTAGAAAATGTGGATAACTTGTACATTTACTTTTAATTCCACTTAAATTTGGAGGCCTTAATCCGGTTACGCTCTCGGATCAAAGATATGAAGAAAGATAACACCTCTTAGCGTAGTTGATACATTTACCTTCCAATATTCTTCAAAAGTAGCATAGGCAAAGCGCACCTGGTACAAAATGAGGTAACATCAATTATGATGCGTGCAGACATTATTGGCAAAGATTACAGGAAGTAAGTAGTAAGTAATACGGAAGCAGGTTAGTTAAGCAAACAAGCTATTACGTTTTGTGCTACACGTAGTTACCGAAGAGCCTATTGAAGAAGAATCTTTGTCCTTATATCTAACACCAGTAGCAGTATTGATGACAGCGGTGGTGAAACCAACTATTTTGAATGCGAACAGGATATTGAGGCATTAAGACAGACCGGAGATGTGCTTGTTGTTTCGCTTATTTTTGGACAACCCTATACCCTAGAAGGTGTATTCATGCCGTGCTCTTTTTAGACTAAGTTATACTTTCACGAAATGCAAATTTTTAGTTGTTGTTTAGAGTTTATGGTAAATGATAAGATTTTGACACGCTTGCATTGCTGCAAAAGCCAACATAGACAGTGTTACACCTTCCACTTTCATCCAGATCCTCGATGAATGTGTCTGGTGAGTGTGGATGGAGTGAAAAGACATCAGGAATCATTGCTGCTCTGCAGGAATCTGAAGTACTACTTCGTCATTGGCCCGCACTTCACATGCCCTTGCCATTTGCGAGTCTGTTTAATTCAAGCTGCATGAAAAAATGCATTTCTGCTAGCCTTCTTCTTCACCTTGTGTTCCCATGTTACCCCGTTTCGTAAGTGAAATCCATGCTTGTGATGGGCGCATACACTCATTCCTCCAGCTGACCACCTATCCGTTCAGTAAGGTATCAAGAACCTAGGCACAGTATTTTTCCTGCTTTGAGCAATTGTTGAGGTTTTAGCAAGAAGGGTCTATTTTGTTCACAAAATAGTCCCTTCAGAAGCCCCAACAGATGGGAATAGGCGTAAACTGATAAAGTTCGTTCTCGAGCTGATGTAGGATAATTTTTTGCTGCCATTATCATTGATGGAGCTCCATGTGCTGTTGCCTTTAGAATATTAAATCACAGCAAACGCATTTATGGCTGCCTCTGCATTCAATGTTATTTTACTGGTTTGTTGGCAGGCCGAAGTGTGCGAGCATCGCTAGTGACCTAGTGACATCCGACACACGACAGCATCGTTGTGACAGAATGTTAGGACCGATCCCCTTTTCGGTTGCTTTCGACAGCAACCTAAATAGTAAAAATTCGTGGCTTTGCATCACTGCATGTTTCATCCATTTTTAATTGCACAGAAAATTTTCCTTTTTGATCCCTTAGTTAGTTTACGATAACTGATAATGTGAGTTGATGAGAGAGAGAGTAGTTTTTGGATAAAAGGTAACTGTGGTCTGTAGTAATGCCTTGATAGTGTGGTCAACTCTGCGTCGGATTACGTGGGTGGGTTCTGCTTCTGTTTGTCAGCATGGCTTATAGGTTATGCCAGCAGCCTTGCAATCCTTTGTCGCGTCTGTGCTTTATGGTCAGCCACTCCGCTGTAGCGGATGACGATTTGAGGATT
>JADWOT020001876.1:0-19000 GCA_036345935.2 Taenia hydatigena | reverse complement strand
CGCCCCCTTCGCATCTCCTATTGATCTGAATTTCACCTCGTTGCCAACTATATCCGACCTGCTTACTACCGAATTTAAAGTAGTTCGTACGAGTTCGCGGACATTTCGCTCCGTACAGCACACACTTCAATTTGCATTATTCATTCAGTTGTCCGTCATCTTTGGTCAGGTACTTCATTTGATTGCTCGTTCCCTCGTTTTTGAGCTCAATCCGAGTGAAAATTTTTGAGCTTCTTATGAAAAGATCACCGAAACGTCACACAGGAATAAAACTAAAGCCATCTAGATTTATTAGCTCCTTTTGTTTTTGCGACTGGTGGCAGCCACTGCCATCCCATCTAAATTACACTGTTGCACGCTTGTCTATCAGTGAACACATTAAAATCTATGCTCTGAAATGGTAATATAAGTAGCCGTTTTATTAAATTCATCACTTGTTAGACAAACGAAAATTTTTCGGAGAATTCGCACCCCCATATGCAACAGTAGGCTGTGCTCAGGGTTTAATTACAAGCGATTAAACTAGATGCTGAGAGAAAATCATGTCTACTGTGATATGGAATCGCAGCCTACAGGCGCCTTATTAAATACCCACAGCCATTCGCTTGGTGGTAGTCGCACGATTATTTTCAAATGGCCTCATCGTCACGCGCTGATTTGGGCCGAGTATTTACTAATACTAGGCGCTTTTACAGTCAGCTATGCACAGAACAGCGTTAGGAGTGAAGACAGGTGACTATTGTCCTTCCGCTTGGTTGACTTGCTAAAAATTGAGATCTCACTTCTTGCGCAGTCACTTCTTCCTTTGGTCCCATTGTAGAAGTCTTTAGCTCGATAGAGTCTATCTGCACTTGGCCGACAAGTATAAGCAGAACAGATACAGTTAGAGGGGTGAATGTTTATACATCCTTCCCTGTTTGGCCAAGAAACCTGTACCCACAAGATTGTGTGAACTTCTCCAAGCATGTGCGAACAGCACCAGGAATTGATGGCTGATACGTAGATGACACTTGCATTAAAAATGCTTTAGCAGGCAACACGTGGTGGAAGTGATGTGTTAGCGATTAAGTCAGCAGGTCTAGCGCATTAAAAGTATGCCGCAAATGAGATTGAATTCTGACGGGAAACTAGATGAAGTGTGAGAACGTACGTGGCGAAGCTTCTGATTGCTGCGGCGAAGTCGAAACCGATTTTTGGCTCCGCAGTTGAATTGAGATTGTAATCGGCTCAATAAAAGCATGCACCATGAATGACGGAACCGCTTTTGTTGGCGTATGCGAAGGTGGGTACGCGTGGTCGACGTGTGTCAAACTAACTTCACTATAGAAATACTCTTTGAAATACCCAGATGAAGTCGTCAACATCGTCACACTGCATACAGTAGTAAAGATAGCTCTTTTTGCCCCTCTAAATTCTGATATACCCAAGGAGAGATTGGATTAGTGGTCATGCGACTTAGATGGATGCTGTGCAGCACACACCACATTGAACTATAGGGACAAAACAGAGGCAGATTGTTTGTGCCGTATACCTTATGAGTAAGTAAAATAAGTAATTTGTTATCGAACTTACACTTTGTCACTGCCTAAACATCAAATAATTATTGCATAATTTTGTAGTGTAGAGACCCAGTTGAGCGTCCCCCTCTGCAATACCTGAGCAAAGCTATGATGATCCGTAGACCATTGCAAGAAAACAAAAGCCCTCGAGCTTAATTTGGGCTTCAAGGACTATGACAGCAATTGCTACGTCAATGATGCTCTGCAGTCTCCCATGGACACAGGACTACTCATGCGTATTCGCATTGCCATCTGCGTGACGATGACAATGGGGCTAAATCCTGTTTTCGTTCCAACATTGAACCCTTTTTTGCATTGTGTGCCCTCCGACGTCTAAGAAAGGCGCACGAATAGCCAACATTTCGAGTGACAGTGTCATTGACGAATTCGCTCACTCAGTGTCAAGTGAGTCTGAGGTGATGAAAGGCAGTGAGTGATTAACGATACGGATGATTCGATTAATCAGCAACTTTTGTTCTCGTGCAAAGCCTGCTAATCCTTGCGATTTGATCACCATAGGAATGCTCATTAATCTCCACTGGCTTTGCTCAACTTCACGGAAGGTGATACAGACATAGCAAAGGAGGAGCACCCGCCTAATCCTCCCAACCACAACATCATTTGAAAGCTAAACGCTACTGACTACGCTTGCTACAGAAGAAGATTGCGGTACGATACACGGAAGAGAAAGGGCATCATGATGGAAAGGCCTACACGCACAGTGTCCGCAAAAAGCCGCGCTCAGATACCAGGATCACCAATATCCATCGAGCTCCTCCCATTTTTATTGTCCATTTAGACAGGTTTGTGGACTCGCCATCACTTCGACCTTTACTTGCATAAATCTCCAATTTCTCTCCGCTCAAGGTCTGGCACATGTAATGCCATAGTGTGCACACTATTTTTTAGCCAAATGGCTTAAAATAATGTAAAAAGATGTATGAATTGAAGTGTTGAATCAATTTGTCAACGTGTGTTGTGTGGTAAGTTGAGGGATTTGTCGATGCTTCGCCTTTCGATCAAATTCCACAAATATCACCTCATTGATTTCATTGAAAGAGATACGAAATCGGGCCGCTTCGTGGAATTTTACACCGATTTAAAGTCCTTCCATAGTCGACCGCAGTGCTTCACCTGTGGAAACCATGTCTTCGCACGGAAAAGGATCAAGGAGGCGTATGGTAGTGACAATCTAGATCAGCACACTCTCTACCATGAAAAGTGCGGCTGTTGCAGTGAATTAAGGGGTGGAATGTGAATAATTCAGTGGAGCGTTCTCGGGTTAATATGCAACCAAGGTGATTGGCGGTTCTGTCAACACGACATAAGCCGGTCGCATTACGAAGAGGAGTTGCAAGTGAAGTAGTGGCGAGAGATGCCCTCACACTTACATCCTCTGATGCCGCCTTTCGACACGATTCTCTTTCTTTTTCACTTACATTTGCCTTCTCACGCAGAAACTGGTGCAGTTGAGAGCAGTTTTTCGACGCATTGTATTTCTTTCGAGTTGGCTTATCACCTTTCTCCTTTCCTCTACTTCATTTTATATTGTTCTTATATGTTACTCCTGTAATCTAGAAAATACACTTATTACTTAATCTTGGGGAAGGTTTTCTTTTGTCTCGAAATAAAGTTAGGGCTTAAAGTTGGTTTCATTGCCCTGGTAGGGCGTCAGGAATGTTGATGTGACCGCTGACTTGCGCCCTCTCGAATTGGAAGCAGAAGTCTGCAAGTTACTACTGGACTTGAGACACTTGTTGGGTAGATCACGCTGTGGCACTCCAACACTCCTTCTAAAGTAAACATTACATCCAGGAAAAGAGGGATCGTGGTGCCATAGTTGAAGGTTGCAGTTTTGTAGCACCTGCATCGGTGACATCGCTGCTTTCGACCATCATAAAGTCGTCCCAACACCCATACATTCACAACCAGTCAAGTCAACCTGCTGATTTGGCGTCAAACAGAACACAATTGGGATCTCGAAATAGCATACTCAACAAGAATAATCTCTTGACCCAAGCAAATGTGGTGATAACATCTAGTAACATGCAGATGGACGTGTTCTTATTCCAGTCGTTTTGATTTTACAGGTACACCAAATGCGGAATGTACACTTGTATCCAAGGGAGAGACAAACTCGCGTCACTATCGACTTTGACATCAACCGTGCAACAGCAAGTACAGCAAGCAACACCTTCTACCTTACAAAAGGCGGAAGAGACGGTCTCCGTTCTGGCTAAATCTCTAGTAATTTCAAGATCTACTTCCCTCCTAAGCAGTCGCTATAGAACAATGACGAAGGCAAACAAACCCAAGTGAATACTTCGCCACCAAATTGGCTGAGCATTGATAAGACCACTTCAACCAAATCGAATATCTTAGGGCAGTGCCTGTATTTCCCACGCACATTCCAAAACTGACTAGACCTTCAAAGTCTGCACTACAAGGGATATCCTGCATCGGCACCCTTATCTCCAAAGCAAGGTAGAAGCTCAGGGCAATCTTGAATTATCACTACGATACCAAACTTATCAGCACCGAACCTATTCCTACCTAACATCTCATCAAAGTTAAGTCAGCAGCTGCTACGACCATAGAGGAAACATCCGTTCGCGCCGCCAAGCGCGTGTCAACAAATTCCAGCGCACTTCCCTTCAATCATAAAATGCTTACTTATTCAGCAAGTTGCTGCCACTGTATCTATGCCTAATTTTAGCATAATTCTTTGCACTGTAGACCGCAGAACAACTTTGGGATACATCAGACACTATCTGAGGCACAAAGACGAGGCAGACGCAGAGTTCTCTTTACTCCGTACCCATCTGGTGAGATAAAGAAATACTTAACAAATAAGCCTACATTGGATGGCTTGAAGATACATCAGGCTCTGAGGTTGGTTAGCCATCATTGTTGGCATAACTGACAGATTGTTAACCAAAAGATCGGGTTGTCATTATAATCGTTAATCGATTGATGCCTACGAAACACACTTTGACCATTGTGGATGTCAAAAGACAACCTTTCGCACTCACTTCTAACTCTACGGAGTCATTTGGCATTTGGGTTCTTCCACTTGCACTGACTTCCTCAACATGACCAAGTTATGCACGTCATCTCCACTCTAACTCTTAGCCGCTTTTAAATGCCACAAAAGCTGGATGTTTCCAAATAAGAAGTTGTGCGGCACTCAATACCACCTTGATTCAGCTTAAGCATGTAAAGTACAATTTTCATGCTTCGCACCACTTACTTCACTCATTCATCCATTTATTACGCCTCATTATTGCCATCTCGTGACACTGGAGGGGGTGAGTAGAAATTACCACCATTCGCCAGCGGCACCAAAGTAACAGATGGTCCGTCAACCACCGCTATGAGTCTACTGCCTCAACCACCACCATGAGTCTGCTGCCAAGGCCTCGTGGTCAAATAATGCCGAATTCCCACAACAAAACCTCACCTTTGTAACATGTGAATTATCTACCTTTAAGAACTGAAAACTTGGTATTTATCTGTGCCGAGGATACGCGACCACCAGTCTACACAATCGCCATGGCTATCCCCAGCACACAGATACTCCAATATGAAAAGGCAGTCCTCCTAGCATCCCTTGTCCTTTCCTCCTTATTCCACTGAATTCGGTATGTGAATAGAAGTAACTAAGTACCACTAATAAGTCCACTCAAACACAATAAAATGTGCAACAGCATAACTTGACAGTCTATGCCGCCTTGCATGAAACAGCCCAAGCTTTTCTGCCTCGGTCATCTCGACCCACACCTTTTACCAGGTTCGGACCCACTTCTTAACTGGTCAGTGTTCATTCTAGCACGCATCCATTCCCACAGCATGACTTGCCTAATAGAAGTATTTAACTAAATCAAACGAAATTTCTTGATTTAGCAACCAATGAATGTCACATTGTTAAGGAACTGACGTGATTCGGTTGTGTGTGGCAGTAATTATAGTCTCGTGCCGAATCTTTCAGTCCACCTTTATACTTTGTTGTCACTAGAATTATGAAAGGAGAGGAAAGGGGTGGAGCTTAATGTCGATTGTCGCGTACACTGAAGTGTTATTAGCCTCGTATTCCATGTCTTCACATAACTTGAAGAAAGCACTGAAACATCTCATCAGTGACAGCTTGAGCTGACGAGTGATCTTGTAGCATTTGGCTTTGGAGAACAGGATCTAGTTGGCATTGGGAACATCTTTTATGTGCATTTTAGTGAAAGGCGTGGAGCAATTGACTAAGTGTTTTTTCGCTAACATTGCGTAAGTCGAAACAGCAGCATTGCACCCATTAAGCAATCGCATCAATACATTTTTTGAAATGCAGACTTCAAAAGTAAGTAAGTGATCATCACTCTTTCAACTCAATCATCGTGTCTGACTCATGTCCAAGTGATCGAGGATTTCTTAGGGCACTTCATCAAAAATGACTCCTTAAACTAACAACTGGATGGAGGCGCGTAAAATTAAAATTAAAAACTAAACCAACAAAACTGATCAGATGGCTTGTAATGAAAGCATTGAAAGCCGCAATGCAAGCCTAAATTGTTGTCTTTTGTAGGGACTGATTTGCGAACACCCGACCTTTTAAAATAGTCACAAATTATTTCTTTATTATGCCAAACTTTGAGCAGGGTGATACCGTTCTCACTCGATAAACACTAACTGCTATTTATTTGTTAATGCCTGCTAAGTAAAACTTTAATAAGTTTACTTCTTAGTAAGCATTGCGAAGCCGTTTTACTTCATTTGGTGGTAGCAAGTGCAACTACCCACCAAAACGAATCAAAGTTGAGAGAGGAATCAGGCCTTTAAAATTGGCTAGCGAATTTTTTTAAGCTACTTAGGATTTAAACGGAACTCGACTCAATGGCTGTCCTGAAAGATTAGGAGGGAGGAAGGAATCAGGTATAGGAAAAATTGTGCCGAGAAGACGGGGGTTTAAAAACTTGCTGCAGATAAGAGTAATGAACCATACCCATTGTCGAAAATAAAGGTATATTTGCATGGATTTGTGCCTCTACGTCCACTCATTTACCTGCTAAAATTTTTTGCAGCTCAACTCACCCTGCGGTCCTATTGATCGATGCATAGATCGGTAGACTAACCAAATGGTAACAGAATTACAGCGACTGCACAGCAGGTGGTCTTACTGATTTTATCTATCCGTCGACTGATGCACAGACTTTTGCATCGTGTCAGCATTGAGGCGCTGGTTGCGAAGAGCACAGGTGATCCACATGCAGGCAAGTAACTCACCGCTTTCTTTGCCTCTTTCTGACCCCTACGGATTGCACGCCTTTATTAAAAAGGGATGATCGAACTGCCGTGGAGGAGTTTGAAACTGCATTAACCTACAAAGCCTTCATTGCAGAAAAATGCTACGGCTGATAGCAGTTTACATCCTTTTAACCACCACCACAGTCATGCTTGCGCTTAGTCCACAAGTCACTCGTGAACCCAACACCGACCTTCTGCCAGTGAAGTGAGCAGATCAGTACGCGGAGGAAACCAGAGTGTCTTTGATGCAGACACTCACGTGTTGGCAAAGTTCTAACGTGCTACTAACGAGGTGAAGTTTTCGAATTCTGACGACTGGATAAAACACGCTAGTGAAGAGAGCTAAAAGCATTACAAAAGACATTGCTGCAAACGGGGCAACATCCCAAAATTATAGTAAAAAACCTAACAAGGGTAACAATTTATGCCCAGCGAGAACTGCACATACAGTAGAAAACAAATGCGTTCAGCATTGAACGGGAAAATGGTTCTGCCGTCCTCTTCAGGATGCACTTCGGCACCTGTGATGCACTCCATTACACAAATAAAAACGCCTAACAACAACGAAATGCCAAAATGCTTAAGTCAGGCCTGTAAAGTTGCATCCAGTCACGAAGTTGTGTGGCCAAAAACTCGCGTACCTCAGGGATGAACCTGGCACTTCCCCTTGGAATAACATTCCAAAGTCATTTGTTTATGCATGATGGACAAGCCTCCTTTGGTGATGAGGTCGCATGCAAAAAAAAATTTAGCAAATCGTACCTAAGTTTTGATAAATACCTATGAAACGAAGGCAATGGCAACAATCCTCTACTCTTCTCTCACCTATTCCTCCTACCTCATCGTCTACCAGCGCTCTCTTCGTAGTCGGTTTGGTAGAGGAGATGGACAAGTTAGTTGGCGAGGATGAGGATAATGTGCCTTCACACCCACACACACAAGCACACACATTCCTGCTTGTTTTCTTTGGACACCAATTAAGGCCACGCTCCAAGTGAACGAAATTGAAAGTGGACAATGCCGCACACACGAACTTGGGTAAACAAACAGACAGGCGTAGATACATAGCGAGAACGGAGCGGGCTGTCTAGAGCAAAAGCGAACAATTTTACTCTTTATTGTAGGGCGTCAGGTAGAGGGTTTCTCTACAGAGAAAAAAGGATTGAGAAGTGCGATAGGCAGGTGAGGATTCGACTGGTCTGCGACTTTACTCTCGGAAGGCTAAGTGAAGGAGATGTAGGAGACGGAATTGAGGCGAAGTGGAGTAGGACAAACTAGTGACAGAACGAAAAATAAAAATGAAGAGTTGATGGTAATTCAAGCAAAGCAATGCTAAGTATGGCTAGATCAAGTCAGATCCAGTCTAACCTATGCTAGTTTGATCTAGATTATGAATCTGTGCATCATTTAACCCTGTCACAATCGAGGATAGGACTAGTGAAAAGATGAGAGAGAGCCTACAAAGAGGGTGCTGGCAGACGATGAGGTAGAATGAAAAGGCGAGAGAAGAGTAGAGGAGGCAGAGGTGTGAGACGTTCTTGCACGTCTAAGAAAAAAAATGAAGGTAAGGAGCCAAAATGGTGGGTGTAGTCACTCCTCCTTTCGAATTAGTTGCATGTGAAGAACACACAGTTTGGCACAATGCAAGACGCAATGCGTTTAAGCTTATGCAGCGTAGTGGGTGACAAAGGAGACACTCATCGAAGATGAACTGGCGTGTGATATGAGAAATGGAACGTATATAAGAGAGCTCCTCTCAATCTATCGCAAAGACGTCATCGGACCCACTTCTAGTCTGCATACCTCGATCCCTAATGTCTGCAAGAAAGAAGGAGACGACCACTTGGCATAAATTTGCGTCAATTTAATTAGACGGACCCCATTAGGGCATTAGGGCTAACTTAAATGGTAACGTGTAGGGTGTCTTACTCAAGCTTATCATAATCTAGCCTCGGTTGCCTATCTTGTCTATTCCGATTTAATCCAAATTAGTCACATCTGGTCAAGCCTGGACCTGCACACCGTTCTACAAGACTCTCGCAGTAGGACATGAATATGGGGCAAGTTAATTTACATCAGCAGACCTTCTAAGGCTGCTGTTTATTTAGCATTCAGAGTATATTTGAGACATGGAAGGTAAGTATGCATGGTAGAATGTTGATATAAAAATCGGCGACCTACCCCTAAAGAATGCTACTGGTTTATGGAAAAGGACTTTTTGATGCGTACTCTAATTCTATGCTTGGACAAGTGCTATTTTTTTTACGAATGGGATATTGGCCATGCGCTTCTTAGATAGGAGTAAAGCAACAGGAATGCTTAACCGAAAGGGAATAGGGATGATGGAAAATAAGGTAAAGAGGTGAGAAGTCGTAAATTGTAAAGCTGCAGCGCAATGTCCCTTACTTCTTTCCTACTTTCTTCCATCCTCTTTAACACTTGATCACTTGCCCACTCACCTAGCCATGTGACAGTGATTTATAAATCAATTGGCTTTATAAAAAGAGCTTGATTTTTTCGAGTAGCGCACCAGAACAGGCGACAATATTGAAGCGATGCAAGCACATGAAGCGAGGGATTAGAGTGGCACACAAATGGACCGTGGATAAGAGGAGGAAGCAAGAGCAGGCGTAGAAAAGGTGAATTATCTGCATGGTGCCTTTGATTAGACACCGTAAGACAAACCATGCTTTTTAGCAAAATGCATTGCTCAATTCGCCCTCTTCGACTTTACTTCCCTTATCCCATATTCTCACACATCCACATCGTCACTGTTTAAATTTGAACTACTTTGCTTTTGACCTAAGTGCACAAGCATGTCATTATTTTTTCATTTTCCTTTATTACCGTACCCTCTTGGCTCTCCTTGCCGATATAGACGATTCGCATTTTAATTGCACCGGCATTGCCTGAAATCATAGCGAGACCTGCTGCAAGAATTTACAAAAGGAATTAGGCTGCCAAATCTCAAATCTTAGCAACCCGTGATCGAAACAGATAGAACAGAGCGCATCCGTAGACCTGTAGTACCCCAGCTTTCCTTGTCACGATAGGCATCCTTCACTTTGACCACACCTACGTTATCCGATTTTAAAACAAAAATTGCAGCGATCCCTTGCAGAAGGTAACGATCTGCGGATACCCAAGTCTGAGGAATTTCGCATCAATGTGGATAGTAATAAACGGAGCCCTGTACTTTAATAATCTCTGGTTCGTTGCCAAAATAGAACCACCACGCTACGTCAGACAATTACAGAAGCGAGTCTCCTACTAATTCTTAGTATTGAACAAGTCATGATCAAAATCGCATATGTTTGCGCTGCCACAATTTTCTTTGCTGAAACGAACCCTCTACACATCAAACATGCCAAAATTGCCAGATATTTGAACAAGAACTGCTGCAAGCAAGTACAGAAGGAAGCAGAATGGTGAGTTTTACCATCCTGACAACAACTCTTACAGCTGATGGAATAGGAAGGAGGTGCGGTCAAGTTGACATCAAAAATTGTTTTGGATCCTGTTCCGCATATTTTCAATGAGCTTAGATATTTTATCTTCCACTTATGCATTTTGTGTTTTAGGGGTAAGCAAAGTAAACATCTTTTACAGGAAGGTGATGTCCAAGTAAATCGAGGTTGCAAGAAGTGGAAGTCGGTTTGCTTGGCTGGCGTGTGCTGATTATTTCACTTGAAAAGTGCATTGGAACCAATTTTTTATTGCCACCTATTTGTTGTCATCCACTAGATTTGTAATTTACGCACTTCACAATACAAGTCTATGCCCAATAAGTTTGTAAATGATTGTTGCGATGCACAAGTTGTGCCAATTCCGAAGCAACTGCGTCACGAAATCCAAAGATGCACTCACAAAATATTATGTGCATAAATGCTACTTTGAAAGAGGTATCGATTCAAGTGGAGTGCTTCATCTTAGGCTAGTATATCTATTCGATGTACCCTCCAAATTGTTAGTTAGAGGAAGTGCAGTGAAGAGCATGAATAAAACCAATGCAAGATTTCTACGCCACGATGCAAATTTACGCAGCCTGGTCTAGATGACCCATCCAATCATGCAATATCAGCAACCTCATAGAACGGAGCTAAACAATAAGAACCTTGAGTCTGCAACCGAGTAGGAGGGGGAGGAGATGGCGATTTGTAGCAGTCACACGCTGCTGCGATTCTAATGTCAACACGTGTATGCTACTTTATTATTTTTAGGCTCTGCGGCATCATTCACATCAAACAAATCAAGTCGCAAACCTTGCAACTTACAGTGCCAACGTGCAGGCGTGAGATAACTGAAGGGATTGCGAAAGCTGTCAACGTTTGAGAAGGTCGATCGTAATCTCAAGCAGTAGATGTGGTCACGATAACTAATGAATGCTTCTTTTCGCAGTAAATGCAAGAACAGTAATCGTGAAGACGGTCAGTTTATTCTGTTTTTACTGCTCTAAACAAAGCATTCATAGCTAGGAGTTTGGCATTTGGCTAGTTAAATTGGAATAATTTACGCGTAGTTTGCAAACACTTATGATGCTAATGTTGCAGCGCCTAGCGTTGACATGCTTCGAAAGCTTTGACATGCCCTAGCTATTTTACTTGACAGTAGGTCTATCTAGCAGGATTTTTCCACTTCACTTATCAATGTCAAGTCCTGCCATCTGTAAGGCAAGCGTCTCTCTGTAGACTTATCGCATGTGACCATTCACGGAATGCCTTGTGACGCCAGTTCGCACTGTCAATGAAAGCGAATGACGAGATATCATCTCTCATCACATGTGTTGCAGCTATCCAATTCATCCAGTACGGTACCCATAAGAAATATAAGTAAAAGTAGAGGATACTATTCAATGGTGGTGTAGAATACGAAATTCTGACAAATACTTGAATAAACGAATGCATCGTTGTGATGTTGCAGCGAATACTATTTCCGTCTCTCCAAGCGCGACCACAAAAACACACTGCTGCTCACTGGTCACTTTGCATCCGTGTGTTCGCGATTGGCATTGCGGAGTAGGTTTTATAGACCTAAGGGCAATTCGTTAGCCACCAGGTCAGCAAATGCTAAGGGTGAAAAGTGATTTCAACAAAATAGCTAGGGCCTGATGCGATTTATTTTGCATGTCAAAACTAAGCACTGCAACCGTTATTATAGAATGCAACACTACCTTGCCTGTATGGACCAGAAAGAAGTGAGCAGGTGGCTCTCTTTCCTTCTAAATCAATGAGGTCGCCTTGGAGCGATTAGAGCAAGCTAACTAGCGGATATTCTTAATGGGGGAAAGGCTGTATTGGTCGCCACGCTACACAATGCATTCCCTCATCGCTGTTATGCAGTGTATTTGGACATCGCCCTTTTGAATACAAGGCAATTCACGTGTAAAGAGGTCTGTCAAAAGTGTATCCAATTTGACCCCTGGTAAGTAGACCATCCTTCTTAAGTGGGGCAAACTAGCCCAAATGAGCTCCGAGGTCGGCTTTGTGCAAAAGGCCCTCTTGCGGTTATTCATCCTTTGTTTGTGCTTGTCTCGACAGTTTTAAGCATGCTTTCAGAATACCCGCCCCATACTTACTACTCGAAGGTGTCTATTGATGGGTGGGATCGTTGACATTGTCGTGCAATGATCAGAGGGATGCGTTTGAATGCCTGTGCATTTAATCCGGCTTTGCAGAAGAATAGGTCTCGGCAAAGCCGTGATTTAGAGAACAATTACTAAGAGGAAGAAATTGTAACCATTTGCAAGTCATTAGTGATCAGATGGATACTAATGGAACCATGCTAAGGTGATGAGGTGTTGAAGTTCAAGTACTGATCTAGCTATTTCATCCATGCGAAGGGGGATTTCGAGAGGTGATTTGATTTGTGAGCCTTGAAAGTGACATGGAACATGGACCCAACTCTGATAGACATTACCTTTGACCGCTTCGACAGGTTAAGCGTTGTCATCGCTCATATATGTGATACATAGAACCGTATGAACTCTCGCCTCAAAAACAATTCATTTTAGCGACTCCCAACTCCAAGCATAGCTCTCACGAGAACATCTTTAAAAGGCATCGGTTTACTTATTTATGAAGAATGAAGGCACACAAAGTCGCTATTATCAAAACGGGCTATGAGAACCACAAAACAGTTGGAACAATAAAACACCAACGTCACAGCCACTAAATGGAGGACAGCTTCATAGAGGAAGCTAATAACTCGCTTCATCAGTTCTACTAGCTTCTTGATATCTTTGTCTTCACAATTCTGCTTTTGATTAGTTTCAGCGCCAAGTATGCTATCGAGCAAATGCTTGAGTGCCCGAAATTGCTGCTTGTGCCTCGACAGCATATCACCACCGTATTCTGAAGGGGCTTGCTCTAATGGTGGTACTGTTTATTAGGCTCGTGTTGTGAATGGGAGCCTTCAGCAGCTCCAAAGCCTTCACTGAGGCTACTGTCTTGCGAGTTGGCTGATGGTACGCTTTCCTCTACGCCAGGAATATTAGGCTGTGTTAGAGGAGCCTCATTGCTAGGAATTTCCCACCGACCATCTTTGTTTTGTAGCGCTGATTCTGTAACCACATTTTATCATAGCAGAACAGTCAAAAGTATGACGATTTTTGACGACTCAATCACTGACAATCAATCACTATGCTATGTACAGGCTCATATAACACCTTAATGTTTGACTAACCAGAGTCTCCGTCAAGTTGATGCAACGTGCTGGTTCTTCGCATTTATTCATATTGACGTAGTATTTCTTGTTAAAGCATTTCATCATCTCACTGATTTGGCACAGGCTGAAGGCAACCCTGTGCTTTATTCATTCATGCCTTTGTTATTCCTCTTTATTACCAACACGTGGCACTGGGAAGAGTGAGTAGAAGTTACCACCATCCACCAGGTGCGTCAACGTGACAGCTGGTCCGTCAATCACTACTACGAGTCTCGTTTTTTCCCTGCGCTGCTTTCACGCTATAGTCAAGGTTTCCTAGTGGAAGAAAGCCTAATCCTCATAAGGGAACTTCGCTCCCGCAACATGCCGATCATCCACCCTTGAGGGAATTCAGTCAATAACTAAAATCTTAATATTAATCGGTACCAAGGGTACACGGCCACCGGTCTATACAATCGCCATAGCTGGCATTGTCGTACGGGCACATCAACGCTGGACATTTAAGTATTTCAGGTCTCATAATTACTCCGAATTTTTATTATGTTCAAGAGATCAATTCCTGAAGCGCCAGAATGAAGTCGCTTCCACCCTCACCACAACTTCCTGCCACACCTGGAAAGCAGCCAACTATTCGCAGAAGCTCGTACCACCAGATAGTCCTTTGTGACCTACAAGTCGATGAGTAATATGACAGTCAAAGCGCTTTCGTCCAAATGATATGGGAGTAGGTAGGAATACTTATTCGTTGGTAAAACAGGATGTGAGGCCTATCCCGCAGTACGTGACCTTGGCTTACTTTCGGCGTCTACTTGCGTTGGAAAAGCAAATGAGTTAAAGGTTGATTTCATGCTCTTTGAAATGCGAAAGAATGGGAGAAGGTAGAGGATTTACAGTTTCATCGTCGTGACAGAACCTCTGTCTGTGGCAACGTCCAGTGAAGGCCACTTAGTGTTCGCACTGGTGACGAACAGCAGTCAGCCATGTGTGGACTGATGTTGAAAGCGGCAGGGAATTCTGAGAAGGACTCCAACCTCTGATTACCTTGACTGAATCTAGCGAAACGATTAATGCTAAAGTAGATTCAAAGACAGGGCAGCAACAACATTTTAAAATTAAAATGCATCAAAAATGGAAGGTTGGTTCTACAATTACATTTACCCATCTCATCATTACATTAATTTAAATCAGTTCCATGTAGAAACCGTGTGTGGCCTACAGCATTACATGTGCTTGATATTAAGTGGAGAGCAATCAAAGATCCATGAAATTTAATTTACGGATTTTTCGCAAATATTCTGATCCCTGCTCCTGGTTTGGCCCTCCTCGTTGGCTCTTGGGAAGTCGACATCTACTCTGAGTCTATAGAGCATCGTAAACGGAGAAGCACTATAAATAGGCGTAAATGGACGAACCCAGTCACCATAACATCCTGGACTGTTTGATGCAAGGCAAAAGCAGCCATTTAGGACGCTGGCGGATTTGCTTGAAAATGAACTTAATGCTAAAACAGACCAAAAACAGGATGATGAAGAAAAGGATATAAAGAAATATGTAGAGCTGACGAAGCGAGTGATGCTGTGAGGACCACAAAACAGTTAGAATGGCAAAACATTAGCATCACAATCACTGCATGAAAGACAGCTAAGATCAGTCCGTAGACACTTCATAGAGGAAGCGAATAACTCGCTTCGTCAGCTCTACATATTTCTTCATATCCTCATCTTCATCATCCCGTTTTTGGTCTGTTTTGGCATTAAGTTCATTTTCAAGCAAATCCGCCAGCGTCCTAAATATCTAGGATGTTGTGGTGACTAGGTTCGTTCATTTACGCCTATTTATAGTGCTTCTCCGTTTACGACGCTCTACAGACTCAGAGTAGATGTCGACTTCCCAAGAGCCAATGAGGAGGGCCACACCAGGAGTACGGATCTAAAATAACTTTGGAACATGTGAATTAAAACAAAACTCGCCCAAAATTTCGGATTTAAAAATTTACGAGAAAAATGGCAAATTTTAATTTTATGGCTCCTTAGTTGCTCTCCGCTTAATACGAAGCACAAGTAATGCCGTAATTCACACAGCTTCTACATGGAAATGATCCAAATTAAAGTAAGGATGAATAGGCAAATGTAATTGTTAAGCCATCCTCCCATTTTTGACACGTCGTAATTTGGAAATGCTCTGTTCCGTCTTTCAATCGACTTTTGCAATACTCACTCCGCTAGATTCAGTTTGTAACAAAATAACCAGTCTCTTCGAGGGTAGCGCTTCAATTTTCGCTTTTGGTGCATAATGCGCTGACGACTTTTTTCATAATGCTTTCTATAATGGTATGCAGATTTTTATAGCTGCATGTCAATTGTCAAATAATCAATTTTCGAATACGATCTGCATTTAACTGTTATACATCCCCGAAAAGCAATTTCAGTACTTATCTAAACACCAAGCTTAATGATGTGTTTTGTGTATTTTCAAGGATTCTTAAAATTAAAGACAATCACTAGACAGTGATTCTTAATGGAATGTTTCCTTTTTTCTTGAAGTCCATTTGTGTCTTGAGGGTGGTTTCAGCGCCCGGTGGTAGGGTGTCAGGGTTACCACCTAGGAAGGTTGATGTGAGTACTGTCTTCCGCCCTCTCGGACTGAAACCAGAAGTTTGCAAGTTACGATTCGACTTGAGGTACTGGTTTGTTAGATCACGTCGTGGCACTCCATCACTTCTTCCAGAGCAAATAGCACATGCAGAAGAAGGGATTTCGTGGTTATACAGTTAGGGATCGCGGTTCCGTAGCACCTTCACAGGTCAAAATGGAGTCAAAATTACCTTTAGATGAAAGGTGTCAAGTTTTATCAAGGAAGCTATAGAACAGTGCAAATAGACACCCATTTGGCTCACTAGCCAACAACGAAAGCGACTTTACCGAAGAAATTTGCGGAAATATAAATACAAGGTTACCCACCACATTCGACAAGAAATTGAACCTTCACGTATTGTCAAGAATGTGTTTTTGTAAAGTATTGATATTACTAAAACAGATTTTGGGTTCCTTTTTATTTAGCTTCAACGTTAAATAAAAATTTTGACACTTCAGTAACAGCGATTTTGCAGGAATCTCCACTTGACTCTAGTATTGTGAAAAGCCGATCCGATTTGAGTCCATGTGTTAACAAAGAATATAGTCAACCCGTTCCAGTAACAACTTGGTCAATTTACAGCTTTTCAACCTAATTGTTAATGCGTAGAGTTGCTCATGACCCACCGATCAACCTCTATTAGTTTCGGCTTCAAGGCGACTTTCATCGGGAGAACAGGAATCAAATGAAGTTTATAGCTAAAGCAAATTGAGCGTTATGATACAGAGTGCTACTGATTAAAAAAAATCGCGCAACTCATTCCACTCACTACAATTTACACGATTAAGACTCGAGTTTTACTCATCTGATCCGTAATCTTAGATTTTATTGGCTCTCACTTTTTATAAATGCAGGAAGTAGTTCAGTCATAGAAAAGGCGCAGAACTGCGTGGTCTCAATTTCATCATGTCCAACTTTGCGGTGAGAAAACTTCTGGACCTCCCGATCCTAAACAACTCAAACATCTGGCAATGCTGCAAGACAACGGTAGTGCCTATTGGACTACTTTATCGCTCCTCAGGTGCCGTCTGGTTTACATGCCTTCGTACCTCAAGCTTTTGTACTTTTGTTACCATTTTTCGTCCATTGGTCATCATGAGTTGAGGCTGGACTCATTGGTTGTCCCTTACAGCTGTGCCTTTCTGCAGCCACGGCAAAATACCTGACGTTCTTGCTGTAGAGGAAGCGTCACACTTGTTTTATATTCGCGCACCGGTTAGGATTAGCAATAAGAAACTTTTGTACAGTGTTCCCCATGAGTGGCATTGCTATTTTTAATTGTATTGAGGTTTCCTAACGTCTACGCATTTACACACAGTCGAGTTAGCGGGGTTGGTGTCAAAAAGGACCCAGTTGCATGCTCAAAATAGCACACTCAACATGAATAAGCCCTTGACCCAAATAAATGTAAAACTAACATTGGCTTACATGCGGATGTGCATACTTTTATTCCAGTAGTTTTGTTTTTACAGTGGTACCTGGGGCAAATCAAATGTGCATTCCTAACAGCAAGTGAAACAAGCAACACCTCCTACGTCACGAAGGACGGAAAAGACGGTCTCCGCTCTAACTGAACCACTAGTACTTTTTAGATCCAATTTTACCTTATGCGTTTGCTGCAGAACAAAAGTTAAGACAACGAAGCCCAACTAAATTTTTCGCCACCAAAATGGCTGAGAATCGATGAGGCTACTGTTAATGAATGGGATTTCTTATGGACAATACCTGCATTTTCCTCACGCGTTACTTAATCCGCTAGCCCTCTAAGGCCTGTACTAAAGCAGAAATCCTGCATCGATTTCTCTTTACCTCCAAACCAATGTGGAAGCGCAGGACAATCTCGAACAACCACTACGTCGTCGATTTTCCGAGCGCCGAACCCACTCCCATTTGACACCTCGTTAAAGTTAAGTCAACGACTGCCACAACCACAGTTGCAGCGACCGTTCCTACCCCCAAGCACGTGACAATATCTTCCGGCAAACGTCTTATCACTTCCAGATTACTCTCGTCTCCACCAACTCCTTGCCACTGTATTAAAGTGCTTTAACGATAAAACTACCTCAATATGCATGAACGCGAAGAATTGGCATGTGTTCATCAACATAATGGAAACTTAGGCTTGTCGATAACCAAGTTATTAAATTAACTATTTAAAGACAGTTATTAGTGTGTAGTGGTTGAATTTCTGCGATGGAGTGGTCTGACCTCGTCATGTCTTGGACTTTCCGTCAGCGTTACAAAACAAAGAAGGCCTGTGGAAAAAGTTCTAGCAATGAGGTGTCTGCAACACAGCCAAGGATTCGTGACATGGAAAGACGCATCCCATCAACCGACTCGTTGTACGGCGGCCTCAGTGGAAGCTTTGAAAATACTAAGGACTTTCAGTTGTTACAGGAGCCCTAGCGAACAGCATTGCTATTGGAGCCCTTTCATGAAAAGGCGGTGATATGCTGTGGGAGTAAAGCGGCAATTTAAAGCGCTGATGAAGTTGTTCAAAAAAAGCTTGCCGCTGGAACAGATTAAAAGCAGGATAGCAGGCATGCAACCCTCCCGGCCATACGTTCTATTGTAGGAGAATGTGGCACAATGTACAAAGAAGAAGGGCTTCGTGATGAAAACGCATACACGTTCAGCGTCTGCCAGAAGCCACGGTCGGCCACCAGCCTCACTGGCATCCGTCGGGCGCCTAATTAGTAGACCCATCACGACTTCTGTCTTGTAATCGAAAACATTTCAACCAAACTTTACTTTGTGTAGCACAAAGACAAATGCCTTCCCTGCCTAAGCGAATGCCCTTTCCAATGCGCTTAGTCATACGCATTAACCCACGGAAAATAAAGAAAGTTAGA
>JADWOT020000672.1:0-14000 GCA_036345935.2 Taenia hydatigena | reverse complement strand
CAACAGAAGAGAGAAGGAAGGAACAATGTGTTTACTGATTAGGGACTGCATTGGAAGTTGCCTCATCAATTTTTAGCCACATTTCTGTCGTCATCATTGTTCTGTGGCAAACACACAAGAGGAAGTTGGATCTGGGAAGTACTAGAGGTGTAGCCGGAGCAGAGACCATTTCTTCCGCCTTTTGTGATGTAGGTGATGTTTGTTGAACTTGCCGTTGCATGGTTGATAACAAAGCCGATAAGGCGAATTGTTGGGGATGCGAGTCTGTCCCTCTCTCAGGTACTACTGGACATCCCGTGTTTTGTGTACCTGTAAAAAGAGAACAACTAAAATAAAAACATGCACTTCTGCACGTAACTGGATTTTGTCTCTGCATTAATTTGGGTCAAGGGCTTAATCATTTTGAGTGTGCTGGCTCGACGAGGTTCAAATGCGTGGTCGATGGAATGGTTTCACGATGGTTAAAATAGCAATTTCACCGATGAGAATTATTGTACGGCCTTCTCTCCAATGCTAACCGTTACCGAGGTGCGAGTAAGAAAAGAACTGAGCTAACAAGGAATGATTTTGAGCTGGTTCCATAGTAAGTGGCTGCAGAAAAGGACAGTTGCGAGAGACATCAAATGAGTTCATCCACAACTCACAATTGCCCAAGGGCGGAAATGGTAACAAAAGTACAAAAGCTTGAGGTACAAAGGTATACGAAAAGGTGGCGTACAAACAGTGGTAAAGTAATTTGATAAACAATGTTGTTGTCCTGCAGTTTTGCCAGATGTTGAAGTCGTTCGAGATCAAAAGGGTTTAAAAGCTTTTCACTGTAAAGTTGGGCGTGAAGAATTTGTGACCACATAATTCTTTGCCATTCCTTTGACTTAATTATTTGCTGCATTTTTAGTCTATAAGAGCCAATACAATTTAAATTTACGGGTCAGACCAATAAGATTCGTGAGTGTTAACCGCATCGAACCACAACCACCCCCAATCGGCGTCATGTCATTCTCAGTCGTTAGACGTGAGTCTGAGACATAGGGGTGGCAAGTCATCGTCGTACAACCTGAATTCTTGTTAGCATGGTAACATCCACGACTTAAGCTTGGCTAGTCATCTACAGCTCCGAGCGTTCATTTACCACGATATTTAAGGCCTGAGCAATGATTAGGCTTTTCTCGGCCAGTTATCAAACCATCCAAAGCGAACACCGAGCAGTTGGCGATTTGGTCCAAATCTGATGGAAGGTGTGGATCGAAATGATCAGAAGCAGAAAAGCCTGTGTTATTTCATTCAGGGCGAAATAGACCACCAACTTATGTTGTAGCCCCGTTTCCCTTTTTTGGGTGGACTTATGAGTCGCCCTGGCGTACTCCAATAAACGTACCAAAACCACTTTATTAAGCATCAAGGGAAGAGCCAGGGAAATGGGAAGAGAAAAGAAAGACAGGAAATGGTAGGAAGACCGCTTTATTCAATGCACGTCGTTGATTTGGTTGCTTCAACCTCTCTACTGATACACTTGAGTAGCATCACAACCAAGTGCCCACCTAATTGGAAAAGGTAGTGATGGTTCCAGCTCTTAGGCATTCCAACGAAATTTATGCCACTGGATCATAAAAGTGCCTTCACCTCATCAACATCACATGTTTCGAGATATTAAAGTAGGGGTGAGACATTTGGAAGATGATTGCTATGTTGTCAGAGGAACTGGTAGGTTCTCCAACTCTTCGCTACTCCAAAACTCGTTCTCTTAAATGGGTTGCATACGATCCTGTAGCAGATAGAGCAATTGCACATGATAGACTGCTTTCCGGTTGTATTAGGAAGTGGTGACAAATTGGCGAAAAAATGGCAGGGATGCGTTCATAAGCGCTACTGTATAACAGGAAGTTACTAAGAAGGAAGTATGCTTCGGTTGTATGAAGTTACGAAGAAAAAATGTTAGATTGCATTGAACGAAGGCTGGAAGGTGATTACGTGTGAAGGTAGGACGGAGAAATTTGGCGTGTCTTCGTAAATCGTCAACGCATCTCAAAGTCACTCGTGATTATTACAGGCTTAGAATGCCCTTACAGCCGACAGCTAATATCCTCCTTCCATACAGCTTTACACAAAACATAATAGAGGAACCATGCTTACTTACTCTTTCACTCTATCTTTGTTTCTCCTTGGGCAACTCGGGTGGTCAGCTGCTGACTGTGCGTCAATGACAACGGGTGGCTAAGATGTGTGACTAAGCAAAAGATGGAGAGACCCACTATTGAGGATTGATTTGACGGGATCGCAACAGTAGCTTGCTGTCCTCTGATGGCGTGTAAATGGTTAGAAGTGCTTTTTTTATTTTTTTGGGTTTCGATTGCAGCTTTTTTGAGGTCTCCTTATCACTAATAGCGATATCAAGTGCTTTTTGGTAGAGTGAACCTCTGGGTCATGCTAGTAGAGCCATTAATTTTCAGCTGCTCTGCACGTAAGCGAAACACTCCTTGTCCTTCGCTTTGAAAAGAGTTTCGACGTACTACACTAACCCTAGCATTTTGCTAAAGCACTAGCAGCTTTGGCTTTAAGTCTTTTGCTGGGTTCAACGCTTACGTATCTGGTATTGTATAAGGGATCCATCAACCAAGGAGGACAATATAATGCCCCTGTTCTCTTTTTTACCGCACGACGAACCCTTGTGTTTATTTGCAAAGGCACCTGCAACCTGCCCTCTGGTAGCACTGATAAAGTGGCTGCCATCCATCCCATCGCTGCACTGATTCGATTCAAGTCAAATAATGATAAATAAATAAATAAATTGACGACTGTTGAGAGATGTTTTTGTGAAGAGCTATACCTGAAATTGAAGTCGCTGTGGTTGGATAATAGGTGCCCACAGCAGATGTTACTATCCAGGCAATATTAAAGGTCATTTGGTTATTTCTGGTGTATATGCGGTTAAAATTTGGTTGTGATGCATTCCCACCTGTTTTATAGTTCGCTTTAAACCATTAAAGGCCTTAGATCGGGTGTAGGGCACAGTTCACTATCGCATTCAGATCTTTGTTTAGATGTTTGGACTGTGGGCATCCAAAGGTCAAATGGTTGACACGATTATGCTCATGCTATCAACTTGGGAATATTTATTCGCGGAAGACAAATGTGTTCATGCGAGTAAGAAGGAAGGTGGATGTTGTGCCTTTTCTTTGGAGACATGAAAGCTCACTTGAATCAGCATCATCATTTGTGCCTCTCTTCTTCTACTTCCACCGTTTTGGAGGTGAGAGTCCACGCAAATCGAGAGGTCGGAGGTAATGCATATAAAATTTAGGCCCATGTTCCATGTCACTTTCAAGGTCCACAGGCCAGTTTACTTCCCGAAATCCCTTTTTGCATGCATGAAATGACTTGATCAGGACCTTACAATCAACGCCTTTAAATGTGCTAAAACGTCTTTTTCGCATTTGGGGTTGAACCTTATCGACAACACACAGCTCAATGCTGCTTTGACTGACCACACTCCTGCCCAAAAATCCATGAATTGATGTCACTCGGACTAACTCCTAGCAGATAAAGCTGCATGGAAGAATGCGAAAGAGCGAGGTACAACGAAAAATATTTGACAAGAGAGAACAGACGCCACAGTCCTCAATGGTTTTATGTTCATCTCCTCGAAAGGGTAGAACGAACTTTGATACAGATCGCGGAATATGCCCTCCATGCCCTCAATACCCCCCTCCTCCCTCGACTGAACCAGCATCCGACTGCAGAAGTTGGATCATGAAATGCTCCTCGTTTTAGTCAATGAGAACTTTAAAACGGTAAATTGCAACGTTTTGGCTACAGTGTTAACATCAATCACCTACAAGTCAGACGCATTTTGGGGTGTGGAATCTGAGGTCACATTGAGATGTGATTGGAGTACAGGAGTGGCCTCAATCAGTCACCGTCATGAAGCATTGCATGGTCACTTCTGTAGGGTCAATCGATACCAGAGTTAAATGGCATTTGGCGGCCCACTTCAGCGGATTGCCTTCCCTTGGCTACAGCGAATGTCATTTGAGTTCATTAGTCCAGCGACAAGTGGAGGACACAACCGCTAAACGACACACACCCATTCCCTACCCCATCACTCTTATCAAGCTGGACGAAACCCAGGCTCTAGTAAAATGGTTAAGATGGAACAATAATGTGTCATTTCGATAACTTTTTTGGACGCACTTAAATGTCAATGGCTGGCGTGATTGATTTGTGAATGTTTTTACCCTAAGCACCAACCGCTTCGTGATGGCTGATTGTGTGCGCCGGATGTGCTTTATACCCTTATTGTCTCCAGTGTAGCGAATCACTGTAGTGGATATGATAATGGTTGAATTGTGTTTGCTAAATGAAGCCTAATATGGAAATGAGTAGTGTGAGCACTGATTTCCCGCCCCTATGTCGTGGCCCTTAAGCTGTTAATTTATTACAGACACTTTGTTTACATGTTAAAGATGAAAAATAACTTGAGTTTATCAAAGAAGTAGACGTGTATTTGTAAGGAGAAAAAGAGCAAAAGGCCTAGAGGCGAAGCTTTAAAAGTGAGGAAGGAAAAAGCCTCTAATGCGATGATTTAAGCAATTTCTTAACAAATTAGTGCCAATAAGACCCTTCTGCGTGAAGGTATCACTTCAATCGTTCCCGGCAAGGTAATGCACATCTAACAGCGACGCAGAGTAAAGCTGAAGCTCCATCTACACATTGATCACTCGACGCCACAGCATTTGACAGCACTGATTTACCTTAGGGAGGTAACCACAACATGAAATTGATGGCTCATTAGTATGGTATCCAGCCCTCTCCAGCAAACATTGTATCATTTTGGAGGTATGCTGTGTAGACATTGCACGGGAGTTACGTCAGCACTTGGAGGTTGAGCGACGATTTAGGCTACTCAGGTCATGCCTCAACGCACGCTTTCCTCACACCTCACTCTACAGGTGTGTATAAAAAAGTTTGCATCAGAAGCCGTCAAAACTTCAAGAGATAGATCACAGTGCCCTCAGGAAGTATGAGAGACCTTCATCCGCCTAATAATTACTCAATTTTATCAGTCCAGTGAGATGCGAACGTAGTTGTATCTCACTTAGTGTATCGCTATTTGCACGCATTTTGACTTTTAGCTGCACTCGACGTCACGCACGTTGAATGGACCAGGTCTCGAATAGACTCTTGCATCACTTCCACAGCAACGCTGCTGCTCAACATATCATCCGGGCGACGAATAAGGCGTCTTTGGCTTAAAACAACCAAAGAAACACCAAGGTACACAAGAGATTAGGTAATCAAGAGTGTAAACAGCCTGGTTTGCTGAGCCAACCAGGAAAAATCTTCCCACCGTATCTGCCAACTGAAGGCTAATATGGAGATGGGTAGCATATGCACTGATGTCCTGCCTCCATAAATTGTCTGTCAAGCTCTTCATTTTTTGTGCGTACCTCGTATCAAAGGGTCATAGTTACGAATGTGTAACTAGAGACAAAGCAAAGAGCTTGGAGGCGAGAAATGGGAACGAAGAATATTAATGTTTTTTTCTGTCTCTGTTTCCCTATAGGCTGGTGAAGTCGCCCTGGAGAGGTCAAAATGGACTGAGTAGCGGATGTTCTTAATAAAGGAAAAGATATTCCTTCATTGCTGTTATGCAGTGCATTCAGGCCGCTCTCTTTGAATTGCAGGGCAATTCACATCCGAAGTAGTCTGTCAAAATTGTGCGTATAGCATCCTTTTAAAGAAGAAGAGAATGTGTAGTCTACTTTCGCGGTAGTCTTAAGTAGGGCAACCTGAACCAAATAAGCGTTGATGGGTGGGATCGTTGACATGGTCAACGCCTGTGCGTTTACTCCGACCTTGCAGAATAATAAGTCGCGGCAAAGGCATGATTCAGAGGATAATTACTAAAATGGAGAAATTTTAACCATTTGCAAGCCATCAGTGATCGGATGGAGGCTAATGAAACCAAGCCAAGGTGATGAGGCGTTGCTTGTAAGGCACTGATTAGGCTCTCTCGTCCACGGAAAAGAGGTGGCATGGAACATGAATCCAACTCTGCCGGACATTACCGCCGACCGCTCGATAGGTTAGGCGTTGTCACAGCAGCGTTCGACGTCGACAACGACGAGTTCAAATGTCCTCGGTGTGGTCTCAGCATTTTCCCATGGATTGGCTTTTACATTCCCCTTTGCCATTATTGCGACCGTCGACAAGGATGCGTGGTAATGTTGGCAGGCAGCCTGACGAGTCCGCGATTGACGACGACGGCGACGACGCCGTTGAGAATCGCCACATAGCCAGCGTTGCAAACAATGACGACGACGGCGGCGGCGACGAGGCAGCCAATATTGGTCAGAGGCCGCCTATTACAACATACAAATACCGTACTTGCAAATTTTTCGTACAAAATTTACACCTTGTGCTGCTCACTCGAGTCGCCATGCCTATCACATAATAATGCTTCAAAGGAAGTAAATAGTCCCTTTCGCCATACTTTGGACCCGCAACCACTTTGACACCATGTAAAGCCAAGTGCTTGGTAAGTTCTCCTCCTCGCCTTCCCTCTCATCAAATGAGGCCTCATTCACCACAACATTATTCTCCCCACCTACCTACCTAAAATACAGCCAGGACAACTTTAATCACAACCCCCTCCGCCCCATTGTTCAGCACAGCGAAGGAACTCGAAAAAGTGTTGCCATCTATCAACCAACCAAACCTCGTCCAAATTTCTCTCACGAACTCCATTAACAAAAAAAAGGATCCCTAACCACACGCATACACACACGCGTTTACGGAACTAAAAACGAGCTCTAGACGATCTTGAAAATATCAGTGCGCATGGATTTACGTGCAACGACAAAATTAGTAGAGAGCAAGGCAAGAAATACACACCTCGAACTGCAAAACTAAAAACACACATACACACCCGAATTCACGAAAAGAAGGCCTACCTATAGTAGGTGTGAAAATAAGCTCTTAAGCGCTCCTCCTCACCCTCCCCATTGTCTTAGTGTTGACGCAATCACCAGCGCAACTCATCAACCTGACAATTAGCCCACCCCCCTCCTCCCCTCAACCCATCACCGCTACACTCCAGCTAGTCTGCTGAGCTTGTGAACATGCCATCCTCACCCAAAGCTTGTTCCCAACTACACAATAGATCACACCCACCTCTATGCCATACAACACGCACCGCTATCATCCATGCCGACATCCACTTTGCGCAATCGAGACAAAGACGCCTCCACGAACTCGCATTGCCTACCATTCTACAGACTCATCAAATGTTACCTCACCACAGTAACTTTGTAGCATCCGAGAAGGAAAAAAGCAAACAGTGATAGAGCCGATGTGCGAATGTCCAATGTACTGCGAAGCTAGGGCTTCCGAAAATGCCTACTAAAAAAAAAGCAAGCGCTTGAGAGTGCTACAAAGTACAGTCTGCGTAGTGATGCGAAAGCCTCACTAGTCCCTCCTTTGCTTCTGCTGCGTCAACCTCGCCCAGAAACCAACTCATGCCATCAAAGCTGAATCGACCATTAAGCCATCGCCGAGGCCCTCTACACAGCACGTTTCGCAAAGATCATATCAACACAACATACCCTGGTCTCCAAGTCAATGAGTAGTGAAGTCGCAAAGTGTTCCACGCCTTCCACAAATGTGTGCTCTACCAACACGGATATCATGGTAATGAAAACAACGCACCTTTTACCTTGCAAAAAATGCGAATGGACCTGCGGGTAGTTAATGAAAGCATGCTTCTACTCAAAATGGGAAAGTACATCGAATCTCTAGCTACACAAAAAGCAGCGGAAATTCACTTACAGCAATCCACTTACCTGAGAAAAGTGTGAGGTGACAGCGAAGGCGAGAACGCACTCATTGTCGACAGATAATGCCTCCATTCTTGGTAAAAGAGGATGTCTTGACAGTAACTACATCCACCTCTTCAACGTCTATTCTAGCAATGTAAACGGATAAAAGGAGTGAATTGAAAGGCATATAGTTATAATGAAAACTTATTCGCAAGAAAGGAATGGATCGGTACCAAGTGCTCAGCAAAGCTAAAACACTTCTCAACAAAACTCGCACTCATCCACACCCACCGTCAGTATAAAGACAAGCCGATAACAAATTGCCGTAAGAAGTTCAAATTATCGCTTATTGAGGCAAAGCAAAACATGGACGCGAGTAAACATTGCAGTTGAGAAAAAAACGGCCTAGCAGTCGCATTATGAAGACTTTGCGTTTGCGTTAGCACGTAAGCGTACAAAGGGAGCGAATCGACTAAGAAACTAAAACTAATGCATCTTGTACCACACAAAAATGTAAAAGGGCCTACGAATAAATGATGCAAGCATGTTTTCACATATAAAAGAAGGCGCATCGAATCCATTGCAGCATAAAAAGGACAGCGACAGCTCAGTACCTGCAATCAAATCTTACCTGAGGAATGTGCAAAGCGAGATTTGCATCCGCTGCCGCCTCATAATACATTCGGTCCTTACTAAACAAGAATTCTGACGCCAACTTCAGTGTTTAACCTAGCAAATGCACAGATGAATAAGTGCATAATAAAGCATTTAATAAATGCCTTTTCGTAAAAAATGAGTACGTGTTGAGCACCTGGTAAAGGTATAACTCTTTTAACAGAACTACGACTCATTAATCCAAGTCCGCAGTTATTATAAACAAACTGACGAATTGTCAAAATAATCTTCATTTATTACATAAATTATTGCACAGCAAACAACTGATGTGATTAGCCCTTGCAGTTGGAAGCCTTGGAGTCTACTCTAGCAAATAGGCTACGAAGGAGGCCAATAAACGTAAAAAGGACTAAATAACACATAAGGAACTGAAGCCAACAAAAATTAACCGAATGCTTGTTCGAGCGAGTTAAACCTCGTTAACCGAGAGCAATAGCCACCAAAACAAACACCGCTTACGTACCTCGCGCACAAATCTGGTTAATCAGTTTAGTGTTGTCTGGTAAAACAAATCAACTCCTAATTTTGTGCATTTTCAACATGTCAGAGATTGCCACAAACGCCTACTTTCCTGCCTTGGATGTTAAATTTAAGCGGGTAAAAACGCAAGCAAAATAAATTATTTGGAAAGCGTAAGTAAGAAAACGGGCAACAAGCACAGATTTAAAAACCCGTTATAATAACCAGTGTTATTATGACATTTTTTTCTGTAGGTTTTCTCGATTATCAAGTTTGATGTTTGTTAACAAATTGATTCATAAAGTCTATTGCAACGTACTTATGTTTGTGATTTAGTGTAGCTTTCATTTGATTCCATAGTTTTACATGACTTTTTAACGAGAACTTAGATCTCTCTGCCACACTCGAGCCCTGGCACACAGGCAAGCAACCGCAACAGCCCCAGTAATGCCACCAGACTACCAACGGCATTCAAGATTAAATAGAAAAAGAAAAAGTAAAGTTGAGAACATGACCTGTGGCGAATAGAGACACACTAGTATAATATTAAAGAATGAGTGGTGTCAGCCGCACAAAAAATGAGTTACTTTGTCACATAACAGCAAGATTTAGGCAAATTAGGAAAATGTACAATTCGAAGGGCAAAATTAAGCTTACATGGAGATTGTTTAAAGCCTCGAGGCTTAGAAGGATTAATTCAAAACAAAAAAACAACATACAAAGATCGTCACTACTTATCGCTAAGGAGTATGCGTGTGAGTCTAACTAGGATTACGTTGGAAACACGTGTCTTTGAAGCATAAATGCGGCTTTGCGGGAACCTTCCTGAAAGAAAACATGCCAAAATACCAGGGCAGAATGTGTATACGTGTATTTTTTTGACAGAGATGATGGGGCTGCTGACATGGTCTGGAGGCAAGCTTATGCGTCTAGGGCATTATGGCCACCTCTGTGTGAACGCAATCGGAACCGGCGGTTATTACGACCAGAGTATAGCAATGCCACACATAATGACTTGATAAGAATACCCTCGGATTAAGTTGTGAGTCAACCGAGAGGCTAAGTGACGCAAAGGCAAGCATTGGGTGGGGATGGAGATATTGCAGATGGAGCCCTGCTGAACAGAGTTTTGGTCCTCCCCCTCAAATGTGCAGACTATATCTAACAGAAAAAAAATGTATAAATTTACCAAAAAATTCTAAACAATTTTCTGCCTCGATGAGCTAAATGTCGTGCTCATTGATTATGCAATACTTAGTTCAATTTCGCTAATTAATTTGGCTAGATGTTTCAACGCGTTATTTGGTTGGATATTGAGTGCCGTTGTGTGGAGAAGTCTAGAAAGTATTTAAGGATGAAGGGAGCTGGCTTATAGCCTCGTTCGCCTTAAATTGCATGCCCGCATATGCTTTAGTTTGTTGTGGTACTTATGCGCATTTCGAAGACTGAGATTAGACCACGCCTCTTGTAAAGTACAGTGTTTTAAGCATTTGCACATCTGGTGCAGGATGTTGGAAAGCGCTACCAACCCAGGTGACTGCGAACTACACCAGAAGATGAGGAAGAAGAGAAGGGGGAGGAGGAGGAATGTATTCATTCAGCAAAATTTGTATACGCGTCGTTTCCTCGGTGGTCGATGACGGCACACTAGACAGTGCCTGTGTGGGTAGGAGGACGGAGGTAGGGTGCACATCGTTATTGAGCCCAAGAGTCGAAGCGGAATAAGTTGCTGCTGACCGTGCAGAGTTCGCTAACTGAGAGACATTGCATGTGGAGGAATTCGTAAAACCGCCTTTTAAAGACATTCTTGTGAGCGTAGTGTGATAAGGTTTGCGATACCCCCTTCCCTCTCTACCAGAATAAATGTGGTGGTGTTACCTCCTCAACCCACTGCGTTAGTACGTGAGCCCCAACTTCCACCTCATTGAAGAAGCATTGCTTCCTATAATGAAGTATTTTGTTCTTTCGTGCTTTTAAGATGAGTGGGATGAAAATTTATGCATACATGCATGCATGCAGCATAATCTTTACTGCAGGAAAGTAAGGCTTCAGTTTACGAACAGCGTCTGCTCCAAACAACACAGTCCTAACGGTGGTAATTAGTGGTGTATATGCCTTATTTTTGTGTTACTAAAATGGCTCACGAGGAGGAGAAGAAGGGTGATTGCTGTCGCATCGCCATTGTTCTATGCAATACCCACCTGCTGACAGTCTCTTCCGTTGCAATGTTTTGGAGGCAAACTGCTATTGCTACTGAATTAATGCTCAGTAGGAGTTGCGCGTTGAGGTGGATATTTGATCGGGCATTGGCTAGGGTAGCAGGAGGGTCGCAGATAGACCAAGACCGCAAAAAGAGATTAAGAAGGAAAAAAGGGGAAAGAAGGCATCTATCTACTCTCAATTCGTTAACAAATGTGCCCTGTTCCATATTCAACAAGGTGACGGTGTTATTTTATAAAAAGAAGTATTAAAAACGCGGTCATTGACTAGTGGTTAGCAAGATCCCAGAAGTAATTCTGATTAAGGAATGGAGACCGTCCTTACCTTACCACTGTCAAACCAACCTTTACATTGTTGTACAACTAATCTTGAACGATGCATAAAAGGAAGATGGTAAAGAAGAAGATCCACCTGTCAGACGATGAAAGTAATACGTTCTGATCCACTCTTCAACTACAGGACCTCACAAGCAGTGTGACTGCTTACACTAGTCAATCAAACTACATACCAGGGACTGCCGTCACACAATGTGTCAATAAATACTCAAAAATAACCATCACTACCTCCACCGCGACCATTAAAAGCCACATTAACGAGTAGCATTTTACTCACCAACCCCCCTGCTCACATTCCCGCAAAAGACAAAGAACACACGCACATACAAGAGAAGTCAATTAGCGCACAGCTTATGCAGGATAGAGGAATGCGTCACAGAATAAACACATTCAAAACAGACAGATTCGCATTCACGCCTTCGGTGGTAAGGAAACATTCACTTACCTGGTGAGGTAGGGCCCTACTAACAGCAGCAACAACAACCGGATGCGCATTCAAGTGCCACAGATGGTTGAGTATCAGCAGCAGTAGTTAATATATATCATCAACACAAGCTTCTTAATCTGCCCCAAACAGGTTTCTTGAGTGGGTTGCCTTCTAGATGAGGTCTATCCCTAAAAAACTCACATCTACAGAGAGGGTTCTTATCCACTTTTAGACTGAATGCGTCAATTCATTTGGCATCTGAGCGGAAGATGTGGGATGGAACCATCATAAATGATGGAAAGCGTAGTAGATTTGAGAATAATTGGATGCGTTAATTCGTCAGTGCATGGGCAGCAAAAACGTGGCCTTTACGCTCGACTGAGGCCCCAGTGGTGAACATGACAATTGAATTTGTAGTGTGCAGATGGCAAGGAGTTATGATGTTCTTAGCAGCGGACTTGGATCAAAGACTACACTTTGCAGTGCGACAACCTATTCAACGCGCTTGTCCATTGCACGGCGTGCGTGCGTGTGGGTGTGGTAAACAGGGCTTCAACAGAGGTGTGTGTGTGATTGACCAGAGTTCCACCGTTGTTTAGGAACACTTAGATTTCAGCTACCCTTGATTGCCATCCAGATGACTCGAAGGTTGGTCCTAGCGAAATGCATGCTCTCATTCTTTTTCTTGGCCTGCGAACATGCATTCCAAGAGTAAGTATGGGAATCAAAAATAAAGAAAATTTTATTTGCGTTGTATCCAACGGCATGCTCCTCCACTCAAAACTTCCCACAAAAAATAGCATTTTTCTACCTTATGTTCTGCACTCTTCGAGTTTCTTCTATTTCTAATAGTAATTGCTTTTTAATCCCAAAAAATCCCATAGACTGAAGCTGAAGTACATTTTGCATGCAGTCCTAAGTAGTGCTTGCATTTGATAGTGTCATTGCAAATATGTGGGGTTTATTTCATAGCTTTTTTGCAATCGAGTTGATTTTCGAGTGCATAACAATGATTTTGCGCTGCCTTTACTTGAAGTTAGTTTGTACCATATGGTTTCTCTGCAATGCACGATGCTTGAGTTCTTGTCTGTTCGTTTTCTTCTAAAAATGATGGAAAGCAAACAGTGGAGTAAAGAATTCTACCAATCTAAGGTCTACTCATATTTGGGGTGTTGGATTTCCATTCCTCGAGTCAACTTGAGGAAACAAGAAATCTCGCTAACGTAATAATCCAGGTCGGTAAGCACTTAGACCAATTGCTGATTGAACTGTCGCTGTTTTATTCGCCTGCTGGGGATCGCATCCGCAGTGAAAATTGGCACTTAATTGATCGAGTGGAGTTATTTAGAGAAAGGGCCAACTAACAAGCTTCAGCAGATCCAGCATTTCCAGATGATAAGTGTTGCGTGTCCCAAGCAGTAAATGATTTCCACATCGTTGCTCTCTGCTTTGTGACCGCAGCTTGCTTTCAGGGATGAACTATTAAGTAAAGTTCATATTTGGGTAATGAGGCTACATTGAGCATATGCCAAGGCCCGATTACTGCAAGAAACGTTCAGGTGAAACCTTAATTTTGCACGTACAAATGCAATGGCAGGTCCCTGAGGTGAGCTGCTGCTCTTGTGCATCTTTGATTTTGGATAGACATGGTTTCTATATCATTAGCCGAGATGGTAGAGTAGAATAAGTGTAGTACTTTGATAACAGTGCTTAATTAAGGTGTTTGGTAGCAATAAATAGCCTAAACGGTTCAAAGACGGTAATGCGTCCATCGTTACGTATTCAAGTCTTGATACTTCGTGTCTACCCTTCTAAGTCATTTCAGGACAACCAGCGTGCTGGATCGTTTTCTAGAGGCTCAGTTCAACATAAAACCTGTGATTCTACAACGTCACAGAACTCTACCTGTCCTCTTTAAGCTCCTGTAATTGAGCATTAGGCCAGCCTTACTCGCCTAGTGATCAAAGGCTGGCAGTCAAGCAGCTTAAAGGGTTTGGTTGCAATGCTGAGTTATCAAGAAATCCTACTTTCAATTAGCACATGCAATAAAGACTACGCAGACTCAATAGT